>MU181926.1:537242-588212 GCA_016904865.1 Pissodes strobi | reverse complement strand
AAGAGCTTGCTCAAGCCATAGAAACGCCTCCACTCTCTAGGTATCTACACTTACGGTACGTGAGCCTGAGTGTCCCCCCAAAATTGTGTAGCCCACATGAGGTGGTAATGATTAAATATAGCCAATAACCCATTATGACCTAACGTTGCTTATATGTAACGGTTTCAATGACTTGAAAGAATCCTGCTAAAATCCTAGTTTTACAGGTTTTCCACTAGATAGCGCCGTTTGGGTGTTTTCTTGAAGTCTTCATATATCAAGCAATTTAGTGAATCGGGGCTTGACAAAGTGTGAATAATATTCCTGAGGAATTCTTTCGAAGTAAACATGAACCATTGCGAAGAATCCTGCATTCGTGTTGGAAAGTATAATAATGGTTTAACGTTTAATATATTTGATAATATTATGATTATTTTATTAAGAATTATACCTAATTTTTTTGTGAAAATATTGCAAATATAAAAAGTCCTATAGAATGTTGGGTTAAAACAGCATTTTTGCAGGTGTTACACTGTTACACATATATAACGCTAGGCTATACTGTAAATTTGACATTTATTTATTTTTGCTTTTGGGAGAGGCCTCACCTTGCAAGAGGCGCTTCAAGTGGTCTATATACTCGTAGATAACGCTGATAAAATTTTCATTGAACTCCGGATGATGATTCAGCGAAAGAAGAAGGTGGAGGCAAAACAGACAACCTTAGTGGCTGCCAGCTAAAAAGTAAGGTAAAAATCAAATTTTCAAATCCTGAAAGAAAATGTTCTGTTGCTGATGAACAGCGGCTGATAGTTTGGAAGAGAGAGAGCCAAGTTCAGACACATCATGACTAATTTTAAAAAAGGTATCTTGGATTCATCATGGCAATCTTGAAGACTGTGGCAGTAAATAATTTCCAGAATTTCAGTTTTTTTTCAGTTTCTTCAAAAAGCTCTAATCGAAATACTTGAAATTTTTATTGACGAAGAAATTATCGAACTGTTTGTAACGGAATTCAAGGAGTACGCATTATTTAAAGATTGCTCAGATCTTCTCATCGGTTCGAAAGAGATGCGCACATTTATAGCATTACTAATATTCAGCCGATATGATATCAAACCGAGCAAAGGACATTTCTGAGATAATGATCTTGATATGAGAAACCAATGGTTCATCAAGCAATGAGGCGAGACAGGTTTGTGCAAATAACATGTCAGTTCACTGTGCAAACAATACCGCCATTACACACTTTGACTATTGATGAAGGCATTGAAAACCAATTTTTTAAAGTATTTTGTATGACAAGAACATTTAGATTTTGACGAGTCTATTCTATGATAAATTAATTCACGCGGCATAATTGTAAAAAATTTATCTGATGATTATAAATGTGGTGTCTAAATGCCACGCCAATTTTGATGCGTAACAAGGAAACATGCTTATGAAAATCAAAGCCGTGAAAAGATGTTGGAAAGTGCTGCCAATGCTGGCTGATTTTCCGCATCCTGAATATCCATACAAGTTCTACTTGGATAGCTTGTTCATGACTATGACTCTGTTAAATTTCTTGCCCCTAAACTGATACGGAAGGACCGACACTTTTAGCGAAAACCGCATTCCAAAACTGTGCCCACTTCTTGAGAAGAAAACAATGTATTATCAATCTCGAAAAAACAGTTGAAGGTTTTGTAAGGAATACTGGTGTAAGGTTTGATACATATCGATTGCTGTTTAAATACATCTGTAAAAATTAAGTAGGTACATTATAGACTTTTCTGTTGAATGCCTTTAATACAATAAGACGAAGAAAAAAAATTAAAACAATGCAGGCCTAGGATTGATTAAAATTTATTGGTAAGTTGGGGTGATAACAGTACCGTGGGATCCAATTGTTCTGGTGTGCATCCAATTGAGCAAGTCAAAAGATACTCTCAGAACGAAAAAAAGTGATATCAGTTCGTCGTCCTTTTGTTACTGGACAGTACAATTCTAACGTGGATGAAACTGATTTACTAGACGAAGCTATTTCAGCTTATCGGATTAGTATTCGTTAACAGAAAATGGTGGTGGAGCATTTTTACTTGGCTCTTAGATGCCGAAATTTCCAATGCTTGGATCGTTTACAGGCGAAAATCTAAAATGTCGCAATTGGAATTTCGCCAAGCCATCGATCAAAATAATTTAACAGGATTCAAAATTGAACCAAAGGTAGCGGGAAGACCACTAATGTCAAAGCACAGTGCTTCTTTTAACAGAATCCCGGTTGAAATTCGGTACGACATCGACAGCACAAATCATCTCCTTGTATCAATTCCCAATAAAAGAACACCAACGTTGTGGCCCTTCTTATGAACAAATTATCAGAAGTGAGATCTGGGTTTGTGTATCGAATGTAGTTTAATTTTTCACACAAACACTGTAATATGTTCGTTAAATTATTATCGTTGGTTTATGTTACAAATTTGTAGTATGTAACAAGTCAATTACTTATAGTTAATAAGAAAAATATATGAGTTGCATGCTTTTCTTTTGTATTTATCACCCATTAATCAATGGACCTACGAAAATAAAAATATTAATATTTCAGACCATAATGGATAAAAAAGATCCTCCTTTGTTAAATTATTAACAACAACAATTTTGATAAAATATTATTATTTAAGACTTGCTCGATTTTTTTTATCTAACGGTTGCTTCCTATAATTAGCGGATTATGTTAATATGTGAAAGATTGAATGACTTACGTTTAGCGAACACCAATCGAAAGTTTTACTGGGAAATAAATAAATTGCAAAATTCAGTAATATAAATCTCACTCACTGTAGAATGATAATACACACCTCAGTTAGCAACAAACAATATACAAACTCCAATAGGAATAGAATTATCATTATTGTCTAGAACTATTAAATCTCTAATGAATAAGCCGATTATAATAAGCAAATTTATTGGTGTTGCAGCCATATTTTCAAGCGCTAAACAGGCATTCGTATGGTAATGGCTCCGGGTGCTAGACTTTATAAACACGCCTTCAACATGTAATAATGTTCGCATCACTTTGGATTGGAACCAATGATAGTGCATGAAAAAATACTTTTAAATGCTGATTTACTAAACGTTGCCATTTTTTTTAAAAGAAAATCGTAGGATCGCTGGCAATAGAAAAATACGTATTAAATAAATACGCGTAGCTCATGCGTGGAATGTATCCGCTATGTGCTAGATTCGTTAGTTAGTGACATCTGGTGTCAGTAATACCAGCGAACACACTAGCATTTTATATCTTACCAAATAAGATAACGGGAAACTTTATTCGGTCGTTCTAGTGCAGCGCCGAAAAAGTCGCAAAAAACTGCGAATTTTCTAGGAAAAACTCTCTGAATGCTACTTTGTTTCGAAAATTTCGGGAAAATTGATTTTTCCACGGAAAATGTACGAACATCATTTTCTGGGTCATAAAAAATAAGTTTTTTTTAGAAGAGCCGATTATACTTGCCGCGAAGCTCCTACCCTAAAAACTGTATTTTTTTAAAATTATGAGACCTTATATAAACTGCTCGCGGAATTAGTCGATACAGCTAATTTTATCGTCATCTGTAGGAGACTGTATCTCGGACACATCCTAGCCGATTTTTAAAAATGAAGAAGATTCTGAAAGTCCATTATTTCTAGAGTCAATGGCTTGACGTGATCATTAATAAAAAGTAATTTTTCAGTATATGCCATGACTTTAGCTCCTTCCAATTATCCTTCAAAATATGAACCTTGATGTCCTTATTGAGGCAGCTATTAATTTAGGTTCTCATTGCTGCAATCTGGTGGAACTCGTCATCCATTCGCTTAGTTGGCTGTGGAAAAAGCAGATTAACAAAAACTATGGAAACGAAGCTCAAAATAATGACAGTAATTATTGTCGACTGAATAAGTGTATAATATTGCAATATTTTTCATTGCGTAGTTTATCCTAAAAATACCTTTAAGTGAAAATGAGTTACGAAACATTATGCGGTAACTTTTATAATGTAATTTAAAATGGCCTCATTAAAAAAGGTATTTCAAACAGATTGCGTCAACGAGGAATCAGTTTTCAAGATATCGCTGATTTGGTGGGGACATCAAGATCCACAGTTCAAAGGACGATAGGAAGAAGCCAAAATCATGGTAAACCTCTATATAAAAAAATTCGACAATGCGGTCGCAAAAGATATACGACCCCCAGGAAAAATCGTCTTATGAACTTATCTGTCAGGAGAAGAAGAACTCTAAATGCGACACAAATAAAGGCGAGACTAAAAGAGACAACGGGAATGATAGTGTCGACTACTACCATTAGAGACCGTTTGCATTAGCGAGGTTTAAATGCCAGAAGACGTGGTGCGTGTCCATCTCTTCAGCCTGGCCACCGATTTTCTCGAAGAATATGGGCTCAAGTACATTTAAACTGGGAATAGCAGAATAAATATGTTGCATGCTTTCCGATGAATGTCGCTTTGTACTGTATGAATCGTATAGGCGAATGTTAACTTAGAGAGAAAGGAATGAGCGGCATTGACGAAAATATGGAAGCTAGAGTGCCATTTGGAGGAGGAAATGTGACTGTATGGGGCGGAGTAATAAGGAATGACAAAACTGATTTGGTAATTTTTATTGAACAACGTATGAATGGCGTTAGGCATCGTGACTTGTGTGTGAGTGAGGTTGTCGTTACCTTTGCTCAGAACTTTGGCGAAGGATTTAATCTGGTGGACGATAAAGCTCGTCATCACAGGGCTTGTTCAAGAATGTCTGAGAGAGAATGATATTAAGCGAATGAATTGGACTGCTAGGCCACCAGGAATGAATGTAATTGAACACGTATAGAGCAGAATGAAACTAAAACTATATCCAATAGAGCAAGAATTTCAAAGAATTGGCGATTGCAGTTAGAGAGGGATGGGAATCTATTCCTCAAGAGTTTATTACAAACTTGGTGGACAGTATGCCGAGAAGGACAGCAGAACTGCTGCGAGTACGAGGTGGACCTACTCGATACTAAATTTATCGTTAATATTGTTTGACTTTATTTTTCAACATTTAACTGGAAGCTGTTTTGTTTCATGGCTTGATTATATGCTAGTTGTTTTAAATTTGTACTTCGTGCCGGTCTATTGAAGAAAAAACATTAAGCTTATTTAAATTGAAATTGTAATTTAAAAAAATGCGGACTTTTTGAAAATATCCTGTAACTTTTTTTCCATACAAAACTGCCAAATACGTCCCGAGATATCGACCAAAACTTCTAAATGTGATTACGATGAAAGTTCTGGAATTACTATTGCAACAGGTGCAGACAATTAAAATGTCACATCTTTACATTGTATTCTTTCACACCCTGTATAACACTGAAAAATTACTTTTTATTGAAGATCGCATCAAGCCATTGATACAAGAAATAATGGACTTTCAGAATCTTCTTCCTTTTTTAAAATCGGCTAGGGCGTTCCCGAGATACAGTCTCCTACAAATGACGATAAAATTAGCTGTATCGACTAATTCCGCGAGCAGTTTAGTTGTACAATTTAACACTGCATCACTAAAATGCTGAATATCCTGGAGCAACTAAACTTTTGTACGTATGAGCAGAACATACTAAAAAATGGCATCAACTCGACTAAAAAGTACAAATTGGTGATTTTTTAATTTTCTTATTGCTATTTTCAAGAAATCAATCTGAAATTCGGAAACCCCGTGACCTCTATTATAAAAAGTCATATAAAAATTTTCTGTACGAGAAAATCGAGGTTAAATTGAGACATGCAGAAAATCGCAAAACATTTTCAAGATTTCGGAAATTTTACGAGGAAAATTTGAAGGGAGTCGTCTTCACAAATATTGACATGACGTTTAGGTTAAAATGTGCAGATTTAAATATCTAATTGTCTAAAATATCATTGAAAAAGGTTTGAAGCTGAAAAATGGGTCAAGATCGGAAAACATGGAGATTTTTTATTGGTTACAGGAAACTTCTAGTTCATTTTATGGCAGGTCTCGAGGTAAAGTTTTAGTTTTAGCATACTGGTGTGTATATTTTTGAAGTAAGTAAGTATATTTATCTGCCTGAAGTCTCATTTAAAACGATATGGGCCAGGATAGGAGACTTTGGACATTTGTCAAGTGCGAAGTTTGGGGGTTTCATATCCGCAGTAGTAAAAGTCGAATCTATGATAAATTTGTCAAAGTTAAAAGTGCAATGCAATATTTGAGTGAACTTACTATCAAACCAACCTTAAATGAAACACAACACAAACTCTTAAGAAAAACTATATTTATAAAACAGTGACTAAAGACCTATAAACAATTTCAAAAAATATACCTCAATCAAGAGAGAGCATGTGCACCTTAGTCATCGGGTATAATATAATCTTATTAAGTTTCTGACCAATAGACATTGTTAATGTTTTCTCATTAAGTCTTTCACCAATAGACGCTGTTATTGTTTTTAACTGAAGTGCTTTCTTTATCATCTCTTCTCGCCTGACGTAGATCGATCCCGAATCTGAGCTATATTCCTGCACGCTAAACAAGGCGTGGCGTCGCAAATTAAAACAATTCGCGACAATATTTTTTGTCGAAAAACAAGCAATGCGATAGTCCATTTTATTTCTTGATATAAGTTTACATTTAGATTTTTTTCAGTTCAAATGATAATAAAGATGGTTACAGTGTTTTAACAAAGTAATACGATAAGGCCCCTTACATCATCAGCGTGCGATTTTAGGTCTGACGCTATTATATTGCATTAAAACGAAGAATAGAATGATAACAAATTCGTTTTCGGGGATAGCTCGTACTTTTCCTCCTACCGAGTATATCTCATTGTTAAAATACTGTATACTGATTAGATGTAAGAATTTGGAGAATGTTTGCAGGTCGTCCGGGAATGAATTTGGGAACTGCCGCTTTTGAATCAAATGTTTTATCCGTAGTACTCTGGTATTGTTAATATACGAGTATTCTCCCTTGGGTTATTTTGAAACAATTAATTATCAAAATGTTCGCAAGGTAAATTATTTGACAGAACAGAAGATCTAGGATTATTCTGCTATAAGCTTTAATAGAATACCTCGTCATCTCCTATTTTCTTTATGGGATTCTATCAAAAGGCGTACCAACACTCTTACTGTTCCAGTCATCCTGGCATATAATCCATTTCTAAAAAAAACTTAGTAATAATAATTAATAATAGTGATTCAAAAATTATCTTCCCTTTCTTAAGAAAATATGTTTCTTACTACTGTCCCAGCCTAAATTGCTTATTTCCGAGAAGTATTTAAAAAATCTTTTATTCATATAGGTATAGAATATTTTCGAAGATAGGTAAAACAATTTTGAGAGTTCGTTGAGTAGCTGTAAAGGTAAGTATACAGAAATTTTACTAACAGTTAGAGATATTATGAAAATTATAACAAATTTTCGTATATGTATATACAGTTATATATTAAGCGGGTCAGCTTTTAGGATGCAGAGTGTTTCGTTTGGACAAAAAAATATTTATTTCGCTTGATTTTTGAAATTGCCTGAAAATGACAATAATTTAATCCAAATAAGATCTGTTTATTACTTCCAGTAGTTTGCGTAGAGGTAACTCCATCCCCAATATTTTTCTAGAAAATTACGATAGGCCACTGTTTCTACCCGGCTGATTAATTTTTGATTAGTTGCCAATTAAAACTAGGTGAAAGCTGTCCCTAATGTCTTTTAATATACGCCCCTGACCTTCATTTAATGCAAATTATTTGCGTAATACTATCAACAAATTATGGAAAATTCTATGATGAAATATTTTCATTATTACATATGCTTTTCGGCTTAAAACGCATTGCATCTTATAGCAGTTGATCTACTTGAACATCAGAGCTTACTCCTGGCAGCCTTGACGGTTTTTTACCGATGATAATAAAGTCAATATGATATGGATCCTGGCACATTCGCATCTCCTCAGCAAATATTTCCAAGTTACCCAATAGAACCAGATCCTATTATAGGTGCATGGTGTATCTTACAATGCGGCCATCGCTATACGAATGATTGAGATTATGCTCATTTCAGGAGGCCCACCTCCTGGTAGACTGAAAGTTTTCATACCCTTGGGAGATTCGTGATAGGTTTTTTTTATAGGGCACAAAGAAGATTCAGCTAAGGAAGTTATGTGCTTTCAACTATCGACAGGGATACTAGATTCTGATTACCGGATTGAGATAATACAAGAAATGGGCGAACAACGTGTTCGTGCTGGTAGTCTACGTGTGAGTCATTTATCCGCCCGCATTACAAAATTCTTTTATTTAGTATCTCAGTGGCATGTATCAAAATATTTAAAATACTTAACATTTACGATATTAGCTAACACCAACGTTGAATATAATATTTAGGGGTGGTTTAGAGATTTAAGCAAAAAGCTAATAAAGCTAGCTATTTTATGGAATTATCGAATATTATTATATTCGTGCCAAAGTAACTTCTTCTATTGAAGAAGTTACTTTGGCATTATCAATACCAATAATAGTACTTTGACCTAATACAAAACATGTTGTCCAGTAAAAGCATTCCAAAACATCGAGTGGAATTCAAAGGATTATGAGACGAATGAACATTATTGTTTTGATGGCATTTAATTTTATTAATGATTGTGAATTATGTTTTGGTTTTTCTATTATTTATACGGACCATCAAACATTTTAACTTCTAAATTATTAATTTATGAAAATTTGTTTACATTTTTTCGCATCAACGCATTGTTTTTGAATTTATATTGCTTCCTTATATTTTATTATCTTATCTTTTTTTATGGCAGGGGCACACACACTAAAGGTAGATTCTATCGCATTGGGCGACCGGTGTGTGCGAAGATGTTGATTGTCAGGGTTCTTGAATAGCTGCAGGTTGTAATTAGGAGGTAAATGATTTACTATAATAGGAGCGAGTTCCACAGTGATGCAGTGCGCTAGACAAAGAAGTCCTTGTAAAGCGATGCTCTAGCTGTTTCCAGTTGTATGGCGAACGGGTGCGCTCTTGCCCTCTGTCGTGACTGACACGCGTTGGGGCCGGATGAGGCGGGCCAAATCCTAAGAACACCTGCCGTAAAAATATCTGTGAAACAGAGAGATGAGATCTCGTCCACATGGCTGCGGTATTCCACATCCCGTATCAACTTCAGGTCGCCGACGAGACGCACAGCTCTACTGAATGGAATCCAGCAGCTTAAGGGTGTGTTTAGGTACGGCACCCCAGATGTGTGAGCAATATTCTAAGCATGGTCTAAATTGCGCTTTGTAAAGCAAGAGCAGCTACTGCGGGGTATACAGTTTTTGTTACGAAATAGCACACCAAGCATCTGTGAGGCTGATTTTGCGATGTTAGTAACGTGGTCATGCCAGGACATAGTGCTGTTGACCGAGACATATTGCTGTTGACCGAGCCACCCAGTAGATTGACGACGATAAAGGAATGGTCGATCCTGCCATAATTATATTAGGACCCGCTGTATTGGCTTTCTTGGTAAACGTGGCTGCTTGGGTTTTTGCTGATGCATTGAACAGTACCAAATTTTTGTCACCCCAAGCTCGAACTTTCTCCAAATCTTGATTAACTCTTGTAATCTGTTCCTGTCTGCGGTGATAAGTCTCAGTCACTAGTAAAGGTTTTTCTGATCTAATTGGGAAGTAAGGGCACTGTCACCTGCAAAACTGTAAACAGGATTATTGGTTTTTGAGTTGAAAGTATTGCGCCCTGAGGTACGTCCTCATTAATGGTGAATATGTCCATCAACTGCAACGTGCAGAGATCGGTTCTTAAGGAAAGTGGTACGCCAGCTGCAGAGAGACGCTGGCACTCCGAGAACGGCGGTTTGTTGGGCAATCCGTCATGCCAAACTCTGTCGAAAATTTTCGAAATATTCAACGCAATCGCTCGAGGTTCTCCGTAGTTCTAATTTGCCCTACTCCGTATAAGAGTGACACAGCGTTACCTTCTACAGAAAGAAGGTATTGGACATAGGCCAATATATCTCCTGCCGATCTCTTTTTGCGAAAGCCGTATTTGTTATCGCTAATTACTCTGTTGGTCTCGAGGTACTTGAGTAGTTGCTGATTGACTACACGTTATATGACCTTAGAGACTATTGGGAGCAAGGCAATTGGGCTTTTCTTTGGAACAGGTTGCACACTTGTGATGGGTAAATCCCTTTTCGGTAAGACAGAGAAAAAGTCTGGACTAGTCTGAATACCTCTAATTTATATTCTTGTGTATTTTTATTAGCAACATTACTTACTAAATGACACAAACTACTCGTAAAAAACGAAAAAATTCACAGTCCTTCGCAAAGATGCAACCGGGGGAATATTGAAAATGATGAATAAAAACGCAAAAATGTGATTTGTGTTGAAATTCAAATAGTTTCTAAAAGCAGAGTTTAAAGAAGTAAAAATACACACACGAGTGTTTATAATATATATAATTAAAGAAATGCATTTTTAACAATAATATTAAACATTATCATAAACAAAAATAAATATAAAAAGGTGCAGATATGAAGACTTAAAAAATTTCCCTGCACTTTTAGATAGGAAAATCGATGGTTAGTCGTTCAATCAACTTTCCGTCAGTTTCAGTTAGTTCAAATTTATTTTAGTCATTTGAACCGACTCCGATACGTTATAATCAAATTTAATCTTTTTGGTTAGTTTTGGTTAGTCGTAAAAATTCGGTTCGTTTTGGTTAGTTTTAACTTACTTTAATTTGTGCAACCTATTACGATACGTGTTAGCCCGTTTTGGTGTTTTTGGTTACTTGTGATTAGTTTTGGTTAGTCATTCAATCAGATTTCGGTTAGCGTTGGTTAGGTTTAAATTATTTTAGTAATTTTAATGTTTTTGGTTAATTTTAGTTAGTCGGCAAAATTCGGTTAATTTAAGTTCGTTTCAACTTACCTTAATATTTTTAATCTGTTCCGATTTGTTTATGTTATGTCTAACACCCACTGAAAAAATTGTTAATGGATGAGGTGTATATTAGCAAGCGGTTAGACTATAGAGGCAAAAATCTTATTGGTGTAGCTTAGCTTAGCTTCTAATACATATTCTTTGGCTTCAACTGTATTAGCATATTATGATATGTTCATCCTTTGGTAACTTTTCAGAATTCGTAAAATTGCTGCCAGTAAACAATATAAAAGGGATACAAATGGCTCCTATGACTAAAAAAATCCTCTCTTTAGTACAAAGAAATTGCTTTCAAGTCTTAGATATTATAACAGACAATCATAGTATAATCGTTCTTTATTTACAAACTTTCGCTGGTTGCTGCCGCGCCGGTAGGTATATCTTCATATCTACGCTAACGCGGCGTTGTCACTTCGCGGCTGGGACTTCGAGGCGGCTGTGGCTCAGTTATATTCCCTTCCCAAGAAAAAGTGTGTTGAAGGCGCCTAAACAAGTTTTTACTTCACAATACATGGAAGCCATTAAATAGTAACAAATAAGCAGAGCTTCCCCGCGTTGCACACTCGGCAAGCCAACAGCCACCTAATCCGCTGATTTGCCCGCCGTGTCCATTTGGACCGAGTTTCGACATTGTCAAATATATCCGGTTTTTACTGCCCTTTTTATTAAAAATAAATGTTTTTTTGATCACAGGATTTAGCTCTCCTCATCCCGCCTCCAGCAACGCCTGTCCGACAGCACGACATACGGCAAGAGCGCACCCGTTTGTCGTTCAACTTAAAACACCTAGAACGCTTTATAACGACTCCTTTGCTTGGCACACTGAATCACTGACACTGTGGAACCGTTGTTTGAATTCAAACAACGGTGGAACTCACTCCCAGAACATCTGTTTTCGCACACACTGCTCGTCGAATGCCATAGGATCTCCTCTTAGTGTGTGCGCTACTGCCATAAAAAAATCCAGTTAAGGATTGGACGGAATATTTTATTTCAGCTTAATGTTTTAATATTTCCTGGGGCTGAGGAGAAGGCTTTAACTTGCCAAGTTCCCGCTTTCTATGCCATTGTAATTATATTCCTAAGTTATTTTATTTTCACTTACACTTTGTCACTGTCTCTAGATGCGATACGATTTTTATATGTAAAATACAAAGATTGGTGAGTAGCGGACCCGCTAATTAACAAAAATTAATTGCAATATAGAGGATGTAATATTTTCTTAAGTAATCATTGGATACTGACACAAAAATTTATCGGTATCCCGTATCATAATGTAAGGAACTATTCTCGTAGCTTCATTTCACACCAAATCGGCTGAATTAACTTCACACACACACACACACACACACACTACAATAAATTAATTAAGATAAAAAACAATGTCTCTATAAACACTTATTATTCCACTACCTTCTAATTTACTATAATGGTTATTAGATTTTTTACATTCTTGATAAATAAATATTTAACTTCAGCAAATAAAATATTGAAGAATTATACGGTGTTGGCTTATTTAATGTAATAAATTTTAGAATTGCAATAATGTTACTCGTTGATATTTCTCAACACCAATTAAATAGATGAGAAACATTATAGAGAAGAAAAACAAGATTTTCCTTGAGAATTGGCATTTTAATAAATAATGTGTTTTTAAGCCACCGGAAAGGCTCACAAGTCTTACTATTAATAATTTCGTAGATTTAGAGCTACCGAGTGAGCAAATAAACTTTCAAGATGAAGTTGATTATGTTTAATTAAGATCTGTTGAAGTTAGAAGTGAACTAGTAAGTGGTCACCCATCGCTATGAATTTTAGGTGCCTTGTCATATACCTACATCCAAAATATTTTCCACCCAAAAAAGATTTGTAAGATCCAATTTGATTGAACTATTTCCAGGACGCTATTATAACCCTTCTAGTAATATATAAAATAATATTTTAAGTACCGTTTGTATACAACTGCCAAGCCAAAATATAATATATAATATGTACACAAATAAGTAAAAAACAATAAACAATAAGAGTATTTCATCCTAGATATTCACATACAAAATTCCTGAAATATGCATTACATAAAATTAAATTATATACTGAACCTATTCATAGTGACGATGCGCATATATTCTTATATCAAATAAATGCAGTGACGGCATAAGTTTTTACTAACCTAAAATTCAGAACAAAAAGTATGAGTGTTCAGGTCTTAAAACACATGCGGTACATCGAAATAACACATGCACTTTAGACCCAGTTGGTCATTTTGGCCCGATGCACTCAAAAAAATTCGCTTAGGAGGGCTGTGGGGCATCCCTTTACCCCCTTTTTAAAAAATTTACGTATTTCTGCACAAAATCCCAGTCACTGATTTGTCATTGTGTTGTAAGATCATACATTTAATATGTTTACGTTGAAAAAGGGCCTTTAAAAGAAACCTAGCTTTCAATATTTTTTATACAAATATAACAAACCAACTCTAATGGTCATAACATTTATATCTCATTAACATAATGAGGGTTGTCACTAAACCACTAGGTAGTATAAAATCACTAGATCTAGTGAAATTTCACTAGACCTGCCAACACTGCACGCATTGACAATTGAAGGGTGGGGGTGGCATCGTGTGACATAAAACAGCGAAATAATTTAGACGTGGCGGCGCAAGACACAAGATCCACGACCGACAGTGCAAGAGTGCCTAGTGCACAAGCACAATGGAAAATCACAATAACGGAACTGACGTGGAGGCGCAGTACCGAGCGAATGGCGAAACAGGCGATTATTGTGTTGTTGGTGTGATTTTTTTCAGTAACAAAGGAGATTTAAGTGTGGAAAACAGTTATTGTGTTGTTGGAGTGATTTTTTAGTAACACAGTACTGACGACGACGAACAACCATCCATTGCAACGGAAATTTCTTGCCAATTGTGCTGCGGTGAAAGAAAGTTTTGTGCAGTGCCAAAATCTATTTGAGGGTGACAATCAAGAACTAATTAACATAAGTACCAGAGTTGTAGCAAGTAAAGTGTGTGTTGACACACTTAATAGTTTGGCTAAAGATGGACAGTATGCCTGCCCAACCTTTGTGAAAGAGCGCCTTGTCACGACTAAAACTCCTCTGCATGATGCTATTAAATAGGCCAATGTTCAGCTTTTCTTAGAAATGAAGAAGATATATAAAAAAACTAAGGTTTTACATTCTCTCAAATCAGACATGCAGTTATTGATGAGATATTGTATTGTCATCAGCACAGCTCGCACATCTGCCATCATCCGAATGCCCAACACAGTGTCAAGGATTGGAAGTCGATGGCACATGACTTGTTCACCTAGTCAAACCCACTGGCACGTCCAAAAATATATCCGAATACTGCAACAAACAGTTATTCTTACAAGGTAGCCAAAATTGTTGGTGTTCTCAAAATTGATGTGGCCTGCGACCTCTATTCCGAGGCAAGTATAAAAGAGTCCACTCGTGACAGAAGTGATGCTGGAAGAAGAATATTCCTGAACAAGGTAAACATATTGGTGTACGATCTCAACATTTAACAACTCTTCGTCACTAGTACTTGCTATTATTTGTTCTAGGAATTCTTGCAGGAAACTGGGAGACAAATAAAAAGGAACTCTTCGGTTTTCTTACACAAAATCTGGCTACGTCGAGGACAATTTCAATGTGTGACAAATGTTCATACTAACATAATATCGTAACCCGAATTTTCTTCCCAGTTACACGGTGTTGATATCTCTCAAATGGAAAAAGCTGATGGGAGAATACTTATTCATGTGAGAGATATGGTTGGCCAGGAAAGAAACTCAGTTCTTATTCGCTGTTCCGACACAGATGTGGTTGTTATCGGAGTATCTCATTTTCCCGAGCATATACCCCACTGGACCTTACAATACTTTTTTGCAACAATGAAGTAAGACAATGGGTAAGACCTCCAAAGTGATGTGTGACAATAATTGTAATTAAAAAAAAATACCGAATATAAATTATATTGCTGGGTTTCATGGGTATAGAATTGAATCTTTAAAAGGAGATGGTAATGGAGCGGGGGTGCCATTTTATGTGGCGGGGGGTGAGTTGGATTTCCTAGGGCTTCTTAAGGATCATGAATGATTTTATGCATATGGGTGGGCAAAAAGTGCTTACAAGGCAACATTTATGCATAGGCCACCTTAATGTTCGATCAATAAACACAGGATTCGACGAACTGGTTAATTATATGTCAATGTACAATTTTCATGTATTTGCATTAACAGAAACTTGGTTAACCGCACAACATGATTCTAGCGCTTTTGCTATCAATGGTTATTCATTATTAAGAAATGATCGGAGGGGTAGAGGAGGGGGCGTGGGAATCTACATAAAAAAATACTTAAAATTTCAAATAATAGAATTAAATAACACAAATAATGCTTGTAAAATTATTAGTATTAAGTTTGAACACAAAAAGAAACAAATATTTTTTGCCTCAATCTACCGCCCTCCCTCCTCTGATATTAATGACTTTTTTGACTGTTTCGAAGATATTCTAAATTTGTCAGTGCCCTTTTATGATCATGTAATCCTGACAGGTGATTTTAATGTTGATTTACTGCAACCTAGTAACTCTAAATTGAAACTTGTCAGTTTACTTCAGTCATTTAACCTTGAACAACATATTTTAGAACCTACTCGTATTAATAGCCAAACTAACACTCTTCTAGATGTTATTATTACAAATAAAAATTTTTGTCCTATGGTTACGAAGATTTTACCTATTTCAGAATCCTTATCTGATCACTGTTTGCTTTATGGTGTATTTGATTCAACTGTTGATGTAAAGGAGATGTTTTTGGAATATAGAAATTATAATGAAATTAATTATAAAGAGTTTGAATTTGATGCATCTTTTGTACCGTGGCACAATATCTACTACACTAGAGATATTAATGCAAAACTAATGCTGTTTAACTCTTATATGTTGAATTTAATTAATAAACATGCTCCTGTCTGTCGTAAAAGAGTTACTGAAAAGCAATACACACCATGGATTACACCTAATATACAACTTTTAATGAAATTGCGGGACAAAGCTTATAGAAGTTATATTAAACATAAAAATGAAACACGCTTACAATATTATAGAGAATTACGCAACTATACCGAACACGCGATTGCTAGAGAAAAAATTGCATTTTTTAACACAATGTCGTCGAAAAAGGATAAGAAATTTTGGGATACTGCTAAAAAACTGAATATAACTTATAATTCTAAACCCGAGATACCATCTCACCTGGCTGACGTAACTAAAATTAATAATTTTTTTTCTAATATCAGTAATGAGGTGGATACATCTTCAAATGAAAAAATAGATTTTTATAAACAAAATAAATATAACAATACTATAAATAATTTTTCAATACCTTTATTAAATGAATCAAGCTTAATTAAAATTATATCCTCCATAAAAACAAATGCAATTGGTGAAGATGCAATATCAATACGCGACATTAAGGTGTGCTTTACTTTTATCAAAAAACCCCTTTTAAACATTATTAATAGCTGCATATTGGAAAATGTTTATCCGGATATATGGAAACTTGCAAATATTATCCCATTACCTAAAAGTTCAAATCCAAAAAATATTAAGGACCTAAGGCCAATCAGCATTTTAGCGGCAACTTCAAAAATATTAGAAAAACATATTATTAATGAATTAACAACTTTTTTAAAATCAATAGATGCAATTCCTGATTGTCAGTCTGGCTTTCGAAAACACTATAGTACAACCACATCTCTTGTAAAATTTGTTAATGACATTAGGTCTAACATGGACAAAAAGGAGATAACATGCGCCGCACTCCTAGATTTCAGTAAGGCATTCGACACCATTAACCACCAGATGCTTTTAGCCAAATTACAATTTTTTGGATTAGCTGAAAATACTATTAATTTTTTCCAATCATATCTTGAGAATCGAGCACATTGTGTTTGCTTAAAAAATAACGATGGTATCAAAATGAAATCTAGCTTTTTGCCTATGACAGCCGGAGTTCCACAGGGATCAATATTGGGGCCACTACTTTTTTCTATCTATGTAGCAGATATGCACAGTGTTCTTATACATTCGAAAATTCAGCAATACGCTGATGACTCCCAGGTTTACCTGTCCTTTTCCAAAAGCAATTTTCCTGCATTTCAGCAAATGTTTAATAGAGATATTAATAATATAACTGAATATGCCCAAAATCATAACTTAAAATTAAATGCTAATAAATCAGCACTTATTTTATTTGGTAGCAACAAAACTCAAATTTCTTATTTTTCTGAAAACATTAATATTGAAATAAATAATATTTCTTTACCGCTGGTTACTGAGGCAAAAAATCTGGGAATTTTGTTTGACATTTGAAAAGCACATAAAGCAAAAACTTGGAGTGGCATATATACGATTAAAAAAACTTTATTCTTTAAAAAAATACTTGCCAGCAAAAACAAAATATTTTCTCTGCAACTCGCTTATTCTATCATTGTTTGATTATGGAGACATAATTTATCACAATTCTTTAACATTAAATACCGTCAAGTCTATACAAAAACTGCAAAATACATGTATGCGTTTTTCATTCAATGTACCTTTTAGAAATCACATAACTCCATATTTAAACGATAATTCAATTCTATCAATGTCTAATAGGCGTAGATACCATTTTTATTTATTTATTTATAGAGTAGTGAAGAGTGGGGAGCCTCCATATTTAAGAGCACTTTTTAATACACGCGAACACCATCATTATACAAGAAATAGAGATGATTTTATTATTAACTTACACAACTCAGCAAATTTTCAAAAATCCTTCAGCTATGTCGCAGTAGAAATGTGGAACGGCCTACCCAATAACGTGAGAGAATTGTCTTTTAGTATGTTTAAGCGATTTATTTTAGCCCTACTTCTGGACGATCAAAAAACATAATTTTATGTCAAAATAATTCAGCTATAAAAGAGAGATTTATAATAGCATAAAGAATAATTATTATAGCTACACGGTTTGAGTTCTTTTTATAATTTAAATAGGTCATATTTTCTTTTGAGTCACTTTGTCTGCCCTCTACACGATAATTATACATTATAATTTTTTACATTCATGTTTTTTCTTCTTTTGTTCCTTGGGATGTCCTTCTCCCCACTGTTGCTCCCCCTTTCTTACGCTCCATTTCCTTGAAAAGATATTATTTTTTTTTTAGTTTTTTAGTTATAGAAACGCTAAATACATAGATAGCAATTATTATTCCTTTTGTACCGATATGTCGATTTATTATGCATATTGAATCTAAACGTTATATGTAAAATTAGTATAAGTTTTTAGGGCTATTTCACACAATCTCGTAGATACTTAGGTAAGCGAGTTTGTGAATCGGTTTCATGTAATCGCGAGGTAGTCCTTTTTGTCTCTGAATTTAATATTGTAACAATATGTAACATTATATTATTTTTTATGAGACAATTAAAAGATTTTTGAATTTGAATTTGAAAGGGATTAACCCCTCTTTTGGGGTTAAATTCTTTTTGGGTGGCACTTTTTCAAATTTATATCAATTTTGAATATTTATTAGCCCTCTATACCATCTTACAACACAATGACAGGTCGGTGACTGGGATTTTAGTGAGGAAATACGATAAATTTTTGAAAAGAAGTCACAGGGATGCACCACAGCCCACATAAGGATATATTTTTTGGGTACTTCGGGCCAAAATTATCAAATGGGACTAAAATTCATGTGTACCAGACGGTTTGCTTGTATACCAATTTGCGGCTTTTTTCGTCTACCGCTTCCACTATAATACTCATAACTTACCGCAGTTATATGTGCACAGTGTCCCATGTCGATAATTTTAAATTTAAAATAATACAGGTCGTAAAGTAAATTTAATTGGATCAAACACTAAGAATCTGTTGATTTTGAGATAAGTCTATACAGGGTGTATGTACCAGAATTCGTGAGCAATCTATTGAATACATATATAGAGGAAATGAAAGTTCGTATACATATACATTTTTTTTCTATCGGGGCCTACGGAGATATAGGCCCCTGAATGACGTCGATATAGAAATAGGTTGTCTTAAATAACTTTTTTATTACGCATGCATCATAATCAACGATTATCGCACGCTGCAGCGTGCTTAAAATGATGTTTATGATGCGCCTACTTTTTTAAAGGTTGCTATAGAAACATTTGATCATGTCAAATGTGACAGATTAATATATTCGTCAATATATCCCTTAAGTTTAATATTTAAAACATTTTTGAGATTATGATGCATTCGTAATAAAAAATAGCGTATGATATACGTGTATAAGAGGCCTTTAAAGCCCTTGCGACTTACAAAACACTCCGCTGCGCGTCGTGTTTTGAAATATGTCGCGCGTGCTTTAAAGGCTCTCTTATACACTTATATAATAATATACTATTATGTCATACCAATACATTATTGTGTTTTTATTCCTTAGATACCATTTACATAATGGATTACTTTATGCCCGTGCGGGCATAAAATCCACTTTATGGCCCGTGCGGGCATAAAGTACACCTTATGGACTCAAATAATTGAATTGAATTCGTATTTTTTTTAAATATTTACATATTGTGAATGCAATAACGAACTAGTATGACATCAAAGTTTGTATGCACCACGGGTATTAATAGATGTGTACGCCCTCTGGCGACATATAAACCCTCTGGCCAGAGGCCCTCGGGTCTGTAACATTGTCGCCCTCAGGGCATAAACATCTACTTAATACCTGGTCGGGATAAACAAGTGCTTTTATTATTGTTTAATACCATAAAGACGGGTGTGGTATCTTAATTAACCACTTTTAATGGACAGTATATCATAGGGTGGTGAGATAAATTGAAACATGTATTCGGTATTGATATAATTTAATAATGCAGGTGTAAATTGCATTTAAATATGATGGAGATAAATAAACAGTGTTTTCTATGTTAAATAGAAATTATATATACAGTTCTTAGAATAGTTGCAGGCATTCGTCTTCGTCCATTCAAACATAAAACTAATATTACAAAAGGTTTCTTAAAATTAGAAATGTCTACTGAAGAGTCTTGATTGTTTGATTTAAAAATTAGTTTTTATCTTTCTTATTTTAATACTTCGTTCTCCAACTTAGCAACTTTCACACAGCATACCTTTTCACTTTGACTGCTTTACCTGCCTTGCTTTACAGGAATTCGACCAGGAATGTCAGTCTGCCTTCCGCCATTTTATGTTCCAATTTCCAACGGGAACGGGGATGCTATCGTTTCTGACTTCGAAGAATTGCTTTAAAAAAGCTCAAAAGGAGGTCTTTGTCCAACCTTGGACAAAGATAACTGAGGTGCACGAAATATTCTCTAATATTTGTGCATACAAGAGAAATTGGCCCAAAAAGGAATTTGACCTTTGGCCGGAGAACAGCACGTTTTACTGCTATTTTAGCGAACGTCTTAACTGAACTGAAATAAGAAATTTCTTTCGATTTCGGGAGGGACCATAACGCGGCAAAACTCGGCGTCGGTTTTTATCTGAGAGGGGGAAAACATCTTCTTTCTTTCTTTGACAGACTGCTGTTTACTGACGGAGACACGAATATATTAAATTGAAAACGCTTGGATTGACCCCAATCGAACTGGTAAAATGACATTTAGCTGTATCGGATGGAATCGACCATCCAGGGTTGAACTAAGGGGCATTAAAGAACTTGACATTTGCTGATTTAAATGTACAAATTGGGTTGTACCCGGGGTGAAATATATCTATTTTAAGTTTAATTATGGCTCATTCATTCTACATACATACAGGGTGTTATCACCAAACTATACAGTGAAAAACGATAGTTTCTACACTTGTTGGGGAAATACCCTTAGTACATAAATAACTATTAAAGTCCAGTCGTGTCAATAAACCTGTGGGATAGCGATTTTAGAATAGTGTAACTCAGTCTTTAAAAAATATTGTCAAAAATCACGATGACTTTGAATATCTGTCAGTTTTAAATTAATTTTAAGAGAATTATTGGGAAGTTTACAAATAAAACACAAACTGCTCCAGTTGAATTACGTTGAAAGGCCTAAAATATTGGCTTACCTAGAAGATGGTCCGCTGGTGAGAGAAGTTGTCCGTATAATGAGCATGAATAAAAACACGGTTTAAATAATAAAAAGTAGATGGGAGATCTTTGGAACCCTCGAAAAGAAAACACCACCCCGACGACCCAGAACTACAACACAAGAAGAAGATGATGCTTTGGTGGATATCTTTGCGAGATCACCCTTTTAAGGTAGCTCCAAATGCCATAGAACGAACACATTTCCCTGGTTCAAGACCAACTACATGTCGCAGAATAAAAGAATCGTTCGTCCCTAGGAAAATGAGCCTTTACGCGTACGTACTAATCCATATATTTTTCAAAGTTGGTTTTCCTTGATTTTGGGCATTGCCTTGGGTTAGTTTTGTTTGGTTGCGCCCCTGGAGCGAGCGGAGGGCAATGCGTGAAGTGAAATATTAGAACGACAACACCGGGCTGCTGCCAAATGCGCAGGTCCGAAGGTCGAAAATTTGCTGTAGGTAGTCCCTAGGAAATTATGTCGCTGCTAAAAAATGCGGTCATTGTTTAGTATATCCCCAACATCCAATTTTGACTAAATTTTGTAAATTATGAATAAGTTAGTATCTAAATAGATATTTTTGACTAAAATTATTTTCAGACGGAAATACCCTAGTTTGCCAACGCACACAGCCAATCAGAATGCGCCGGTATCGCTGAAGGCGTGCCACAAATTTGAAATGCTATTTTACCCATGTCTTTGCGGTGCAATGAATTGCTTTCAACTGTTCTGGTGGTGCAGTGGTCAGATCCTGTGGCTGTGATATGGCGGCCCGGCTTTGATTCCCGTCGGTGTTTTCATTATTTTTTAAGGTTATGTTCGTAAAAAGTTTTTTCCTTAATTTTGGGCATGTCGTGGGTTAGTTTTGGTTAGTTTTTGTCGGTTGCGCCTCCGTAGCGAGCGAAGCGAGCGGAAGGCCATGCGTGAAGTAAAATATTAGACATTCTAAAATAGTAAACAAACGTTTTACCTATTAACATTAGCAACACTGTCGGGCGCCTAGTTGCCGTTGAGACCTAGACTCTAGTTTAAACTAGCTTTCGAAAATATTTTGACCCATCCAGTGTTGCCAGTTTTATCTAATAATGACACCAACTTTGTTATTTTGGTTTAATAACTTTTGGTAAGTTTGGCTTTTGCGCCAAATAATTTTAGTCGAACCTGCTTATTTAGACCCTAAATTAATCATTTTGTACAAAATTATGTCAACGTTAGGTGTTGGGGATATACTAAATATTTACTTAGGGGTAATTATTTAATAATACCCCAATATGTTTTTATAAATTTATTGTTTTTTAAATTTATAAATCTTCTGCGCCAAATAATTTTAATTGAAATTATCTATTTAGACTCTAATTTAATTATATTGTGCAAAATAATTCAAAGTTAGGTGTTAAGGATATATGAAACTGATACCAAAAATGCTTTAAAAGACGAACATAAGCAGGCAAAAGTTATCTTCTCTTCAAATTATACATTAAGAGAAAATTAGAATGTGGTTTTTAAAGATGAGAAAGTTTTTCAGTCGACATTTAACATTCACGTAAAGGTTTAGAGATCTCGTAGAACTGGATTCGAAGAATTTTATATTTACTAATTCCAATCGATCAGGACGATTCTCAGTGAATTGTAGGCGTGGATAAGCTACCATAGACTTGGGTGTGTTGGATCATGGATGAAAGATGTAGATGAATATATTATAAATCATCATGTTATCTCGTGCTTCAGAACAAATCTGCACCAGGATTTTGTACTTTAGCGCGATAATTGTCCAGTTCATAACGCAGCATTAATAAGAGAGGGGTTCCAACAGAATAATATAGAGACCTTATTCTGGCCTGCAATAAGCTCTGACCTTAATATGATGGAAAATATATAGGGTATATTGACTAAAAAAATTATGATTCAGCATTAGACCGCAATATAAAGATGCCTTTATTGCTCAAATAGAACAAATCTGGGATGAACTAAGCAATATTAAGTTCCACAACGACAAATTTTAATTAGTAAATCGGGTAATATTTTTAAGTAGAAATACTCAAAAAACATTTCGAATCAAGGAATCACTTGTTTAAGTTTGTCCCTGTAATATTGAAACATCCTGTGCACAAGAACTATTTTATTTAAACGTGCATTTAATTTTTTAATACATGGTTGCCCATAACTGAGTTAAAATATAAATATCTATATCTCTTGATAATCTGATGCAGTTATTCTGACACTTTTTTTGTAGAATATTTTCCAATAATAAAAGTTTGAAAATATATATATATATAAAGCAGTCACTGGATTTTACGTTCTTCTATAAAAATCGATTCTAAATTCTGAAATAAACCAAAATTATTATTGCTCAATGAAGAACTGCACATCAGTTTTATGCATTTCTCAGCAAATTACAAATTCGCTAACAATTTTACCTACTCGAGTGCGGTAAAGTGTACTTTTCTTCACTCATTATAGGATTGGTAACTTGAAAACTATAAGTGCTAGAAAATAGGTTTAATGGAAAAAGTTGTATGCTATTTAATTTCTAGCCCAAAAACAAAACCTTTCTTAAGTACTACCTTTGTTTAATAAAATACAATACAACACACAAAACAAAAAAAAACGGGTTAACGAAATGAAATAACAGAAAGAGTTTCTAATGATAAAATATGTAATGCATCAGTATGTCATAGAATCAGTATTTTTTGTTGAAAGAAAAACAAAAATTCATGAAACTTACCAAAATAATTGTGCTTTTCTCTCCTACACTTAACATTTATATCTCATAACAGGATTAAAATAGATAATATTGCGGATTACAATAAACAACATACAAACAATAAAGAACAATTAAAAAACAACAACCAAATTACACAGCGTAATACAAGGACGACTGTTGAACCCTGTACTATATTTTGCCGAAAGCTATAGTAGGTACAAACAAAATTTTAAAAATTACATAATATCAGCCGTTTTTAACAATACAATTTTTTGGCTTTTTGAAAACATGTCGAAAATGAAAAAGATAAATAAAATTCATTATTATGAATTATAAATTCATTAAGATCAATTCATTCAGAATTGAACTAGCAATTAAATAAGGATTTCCATTTAACCAATTTTTTATCTCTTATAGTTTTCAAGATCCTCAAAAACATTGCTATCTTTTTCGGACACACTTTATGTAAGGAACCCAGCATGATGCTTCAATTTATCACTTTATAACATCAGAATATGCGTATTATTATACCCCCCAAAGGGCTTACTGGCCAAAAACATATCCAAAAACGCTTGGAGAAATGTATAGACATTTGTGTAATTTGTTTAAAATCCAAATTAGATTTTTGTAATTATGAGTATAATTTTCTTTAAAAATGTTACTGCACTTTCTGCTTGAACCAATTCTTATTCACTTACATATAATGCGGCGTGTGATAGTGAATACGTTCTAACTTTCCCTGCATGCATCTCACAAACAAAATGATTTTTTACAAACGTTAATAGGAATTTTTTTCTCCATATTTCGACCCAACATTTTCGATTCCAAAATTAAGGGCAATATGTTAACAAATAAAAATTGCGAGAAAAAAACGCAAGACCGCAAGACTCTTGCATGCTAGGTCTTGGTCTTGCGTAAGTCTTGCAATACTAGGTCTTGGTCTTGAATAAGTCTTGCACTGCTCGGTATGGTCTTGGTCTTGCGGACCTGGAGCAGGTCTTGGTCTTGGTCTTGCTTTTTCTGTAAGACCAAGACCAAGACCGCAAGACCAAGACCAGTCTCGCTCATCACTACTGATGACGACTACTGAAAACGGAAAACGGACCCTTTAACCACATTTGGCTTATTTCGTTCACCAGGGATCATTTTTTACATACTGTATGATCAACGCACATCGATATCGCTAAAATGAACCGTTTTCGAGAAGAATCAATTTAAACGTTAAGCGTCATGTCATGAAGCGATTTTTGATGTCCCAATCTTACCAATCATTTTAAAATGGAATACGCACACATTTAATGAGTATGCGGATATTCACTTGATTTACGGACTTGCTTTGGAAGCTAAGAGACTGTATGTAGAATGATTTGCTAATCGTAAAATCCCAGATTGAAAAACTGCTTGATCAATGTCTAAGAGAGGCTGGTTAGAATTGTGTTTATTATTTTTATTATTGGCAAGAACTGTTCTAAATTGATATTTCAACCGTATTCCTTGTGAACGGTCAATAATCGGACTCTAAAACTAAAATACTTTCTTATGTACTAGGAGATGTACAATGCAAATTTTGTAAGAGATGGTACTACCGCTGGCGACAAAAGAACTTAGCGCACAGTTTACATTGAGGAAAGTGTTTGAAATTCCCTGGGTTAGGATCCATCGATTAGTATCAGGAAACTTGAAGCTCAGTTAGGTGTTTCTAAATCTACAATATTATGAATTCTTCCAGGACAATTACTTCATCCTTTTCATTTACAAAAAGACAATGGTCTTGGATTGGAAGATCGTCCGGCAAGGATGCAATTTGCGACCTGATTATATTAAAAAAAAGGAATTAATCAGATTTTTTTCGGAACAATACTGTTCACAGATCAATTAGGAGTTGCAAAACATGGCAAAATGGTGCGCATTCCATTTTAGACAGATGGAAATATTCATACTGTAATCATGGTGCGACATCAGATCTAGAAAAGTAAGATGACTATAATAATAATAACAATAACTTATTGATTATGAGACATCAGAAGACTACATTTCTTCTTAGAGTAATCTCCAGTTATTTCTCTAAAATGATTAATATTTGTTTACCTTTCACCAGCGTCCTAATTATTGAGAAACATGCCTTCGAATTCACTGCATTTTTATATTTCTAGATCTAGAATTTGGCAAGAGAAATTGGGATTGAAGTATAAAAAACAGGATAATATTTAGTAGGCAAGAGACGCATGTTTGCATCTGATATCCTACAAAGTTCTAAGGGATGCAGTTCATATTTCCATTGAAGACACTCTATCTAAATCGCAAGTAAGGTTATCCTCAATCGAGACTAGCGATATTCTGATGGATTTTAGTTCGGTGCACACACCTACCTGGTGAACCTCTAAATTTTGAAGAAATAAAGAAAAAAAAAGCTTAATTTGAATTTGGCGGGTAAATGGCAGCGTCCGTCTCGTGCGCCATCTGCATTTACTTTCCTTCGAGAGAGACAAAGAAGGCATGGCAGCTTTCTCTATCTCGGATGATTTATTAACATTCAGTTGCTCGTTTCTTTGGCTGCCTGTGGCTTCGCTTCATTTTAAATGAAGAGTGAAGGCCGTGTGCATGTACGAAATGTACTAAATGAAAAATTTTTGCATGGAATACAAAAGTTTTTCATTTAGTTCGCTTCATTTTAGCCGTGTTGTTCGAGAGCGACTAATTATTATATATCGAGAACAATGAATAAGTCGAGGAGGATACGTTGCATGGCTTTCACAATACTCCGTTTTGAACCCATAGATTTTCCTATTTGTTCGTTTACCTCCAGTAGAGAGTAGGGAAGAACTGCTATCTAAAGATATTATTGTCGCCCTTTTATCATACATGATCTAAACAAAATTAGAATTATTTTGATAAAGCTAGTTCGTCCTTGGCGAAGTAAACAAGCCAAATGTGTGTTTAAAAGGTTCCGTTTTAAGCAATATTAATTAGTGTCCATCATATTAAAAAATTATTCAATTACGCAAATGCTTTAAAAGTTATTCATGAAAAAACGATTTGCAGTGGCGTCATTTAGGGGTCGATATCTCCGCCGGGGGATCTGTAAGAAAACCTGTATATGAACTTGTTGAATATGTTATTTTCACTTCATCTATATGAATCCGCGAGATTACCTACGAATTCTGGGCCACCTGTAAAAGTGAACACCTATATTGAGATTCATGTTACGTACTATCTGCGTCTTCCTCATTTAGTTGTGGTTACTCCATTACATCTCTAACGAAATTCATGGTCACTTTAAGGTCCGAATTTAAGTTATATAACGTTGAGCACATCCTTTTCTCCACACGCTGTTCAAGAGGGATCCTCTTCTATGACCGTGAGATTGAGATGTTTGTTTTAAGTGATATATGTCCTAAGAGGCTATTCTAAAATTATTTATAATTAATTGCAGAAATATGTCGATTATATTGTCAACTACTAAAATGTATTAAACTACTAAATAAAAATCACCCTGTCCTAAGTTTGAACTTAAACTTGCAAAATATTATGTAAACATTAAAGAAAAATTATAAACAACGCGAGCAGTCAACGGGAGCGATTATGAACCTTATACATGCAACGATCAGCACTTTTTATCATATAAAAACGCCGAACCATCAGTTCGGCAGGCTTTTATCTCTCACCTAAACCCAGCTCCTGGGCTGTCCGCATGGTCGCTTTCAGGATCTAATCTATTCTTTTCTCCTCACCCTGACCTGAGCTTGGCGTAATCACATGGTCGCGAAGTTCGGGGGTTTCATATCCACAGTAGTGAAAGTCGAATCTATGATAAATTTATCAAAGTTCTGATGCCCTTTTCACGAATATTCGCGAAGTTGCTCATAAAGGTTGTTTTCCTAAAACATCCGTATATGAACTGCGAACATCTTTTGGCGCTGCCATGCTGATTGGTATTTATCGTCAACGGAACATTAGAATGTATTGGGCGCATACCACAAGAATATCTATTATTTCAGAAAATACTATGTTGGGGTTTGGAACCTTCGGCAAAATGCACTAAAACGGAGTTTCATCGACAATACCGAAACAGAATTATTGCACTCGACACGCGTTTCGCTAGATGATTGATACTGTTTTAATCATATCCTGATGATGCTGACATAGTTAGCGAAACGCGCGTCGAGTGCAATAATTCGGTTTTGGTATTGTGGATGAAACTCCGTTTTAATTTCAGATAATATTTTAAGAGGTTGGCATTTCATACCGCGATCGCAGCTAAAACTTGTAGGAGACCAAAATGTTTCCAAAGAAGAAAAAAGCTTGAATAGGTTCTGGAAATTAAGGCCGATGATGAATATGATGCATATAGAAGATGGCGCCAATGACAATGGGAGTTTCTGTCTACACCGACTGAAACGTCACCTACATAACCTTGATTGAAGTGCTTTTCTTGAGATGAAAAATCTAGTTGGTACAGTTATGGCTTTTAAGATACCCAAAAACGCAACTTTACTAAAAGGTTACCAGATGAGAGAATCAAGCCGTGATTCATATGATGCGCTAGTAGGAGAAGATGCAAAAAATATTCTAACAAAATGGTTTGATTCCAGGCGAGTGCATTTCGGTTTCTCTTGCGTTGCTATGGTAACACCAAACAACCATCAATTCTAACCGATTACAATGGTAAAATGGGAGGCGCTGATTTATTAGACAAGGTTATTGGAAAATGCGTGGGCGTACCATGAAAATAGGCAATACTGATTTTTAATTTTTTCGGTTTCGTGGTAGCTACATGTTGACTGGAATATCATAAGAATGCCAATACAGAAGAAAGAAATTTTTAAGTTATCCATTGTTAAATATATGGTTTTACCGAGAAGCTCCAAGAAAGTTCTCAACAAAGTGAGACTGATGAAGAAGAGACACCAGCAAAAGAAAGTTCAGCCTATTCTGAATAAGAGAGTCAAGACCGAAGGTAACATCCATCTACCAGTATTCACTAAAAGGGAGAGAAATCAAGATCAAAATGTTTATTTCCAAAATGTGCAGACTTACATATGCCAAATGTGACTCATGGAATATTATCTTTGATGTACCATTGAAAGAAGCTGTTTTTGTATTTTCCAAAAATAAAGGTTTTCAAACGTTTATGGTTTTTGAATGCATCTAGACCTCGATCTCTACCCAAGATATATGATTTTTTAAAGAAAAAAAATTAATTTTTTGAACACCATTTGGACCCATTCCTTAATAAAAAAAATTGATTTGCCGAATAGATCTGTTTCTACTTGACCTTTGATCTGAAAAGGCTAGTTAAAAATTTCGTAGCTTATTTAATGAAACCTCAACATCTAAATATTTTAAAATATTAGTGTTTCAAAAAGCGCAAATAAAATTGCAAGACACATTTATAGACAAATACAAACTGCCCTTATTAAACCTCATACATACCTCTCTCATTACTATTCATTCATCGATATTAACCCACTCACTAAATATTCTCCGTGCATAGCTAGTCGGAATTTTTAGAAGAAAACCAATTATTAGGATGTCAATTTTGATAAAAATTACGACTTCCAGAAGGCGTACACCAAACCCATCGTCTTTGTGCTGTCACTTAAATGAGTCAATTTTATTAAGAGACATTTTTTTCGTCTGGCAAAATGGTTTTAAAAAATCGCCGCATTTGTAATGATTCTCGTTTGTATAGGTTTTCAATAATGTATATTTCCAACTCAAGGTCCTCTCCAAATTGGAATATGTAATGGGGCTGGCTGAGTTTAATTAATGTTTTAATATAAACATAATTAAGCATAATTATTTAAGTCAAGATTCGCACTGCTTAATTTTATAAATTGAGATCACCGTTGTTTTAACATGAACATTTAAAAAAAGTTTTCTTTTCTATATTCTTCAGTACAGTAAGTGAATCAAAATATGCTGAGTTATCAAAAGTGGAGCTATGATAGCAACATCACCTGACTGCTAGCATGGATGTATCGGTTACAAATACAGAAAAAATACAGGTAACATAAATATCTTAACATAGAAAATGAAACAATCTTTTTATTTCATGCAAAAATTTTTAATCCAAAAGGACCCCTAAAAATGGCGTAACAGAGCGCTTTAGGCCTAAGCCATCATCAGTGTTATCGGAAAAGTAAGTAAAAGAACCACCCATTAGTTGACAGTCAGAGACTACTGCAGAATTTTTAGGTAAAGAAAATGATAAAATTGACATTGTTATGTTTAGATCTAAATTTGTTAGAATTTGAAAGGGGTTAATTAAAGGTGTAAATTAAGAATGATGGGTTTTATTTTGTGATTTTTTAATGAGTAGAAAGAAAGGAAAATGGTGGAAGTTCTTTCACTGACCTGTCAATGGAAAAGGACATATCCATGAAGATAAACGAACAACACAAATCGACAACGGTCACATTTAAATTTCACAAATTTTACGAGAATGGTTCACATAATTTAATTTTAAACCTTTAAAAGACAAACACGAGGTAGAACCACGTTTTTGGGCGGAACGACAAATGTGTCGCTGTTGGCAGTCTTGACAAGTAGACTCAGGACGCATGAAGAGATACGCCAAGATTTGACGGTAAATTTTTTTTAAAAAAAGACAAGTTTAGAAGATGAAAATAAATAAAAGTACCGTTATTGTCTATAGTATTACTAGAGTACAGAAAGGCTGCCACTAAGCTAGATGAGATTAACAAAATGGTATGATCAGTATTATGTAGCCCAAATTAGCGAAAGAATGTTTAAAAATCCTGTTGACCACATAAGTGATGGCCTGAAAGTTGTTTTTGGAAAGGAAGAAAGTACTTAATCAAGTAAAAAATAGAGGACTAAATTAAGAGATTTCATTGGCCTAGGCAAACTCAACTCAAACGGATAGAAAAAGAAAAGAAAGAGGTTAACTAAATAAAAGGTAACTGCAATAGGAACAGACATCAGCCCAAACCAACTCTAGCCGCAGGACTTGCCCCCTTTTTTGGGTTGCTTAATTAAGACTTTCTCATAGCTTGCAACTGTTAGGATTTCTAAAAACGTTCCTCTTAAATTTAAACAGGATCTTCAACTTAAACTCATAAAATCTGAAATTTGTAAACACTATGCTAGATTAGATTTGATCAATTGCCAACTAAAGAAAAATTATGATAACTTTGTCAACCAATTTGGTCTCGATCAGTTCTCTGAATTTTCTAATAGCATCTCCGATGAGCCTTCAAGGACTAAAAATCTTAAATTTTCGAGAGTAAGGTCAAAACTTGATACTCTCAACAAAAAATCAATTCTAGCATGCAGGAGTCCCGTTTTCATTCAGGATCTTCTTTTTACCCCGGCTACATCCCCTGAAAATTTTAGCCCTCTACCTATACGGGAACATGCCAGTAGAAGGAGCGTTACGTTACATATCCGAGCGTGACGCGTGATGTGTGACGGCTCGGTCTCATTCAACCCCCACAAAAAAACGCAAAACGCGCCTAAAGAAGTTTTTACTTCAAAAATTAATTTATTATCTCTTCTCAACCCTTGTTTGTCTTAAGACTTATTTCAATTTAATAACAAATATTATAAACAACCTGATGGCCTAGCAATGGACAGCTGTCTTTCACCTCTTCTAGCAGATGTTTTTATGAATAATATGGAAAACATACATATAGTCACTCCCGACAATCGAGAAATTCTTCATTGGTTCCGTTATGTAGACGATTGCCTTTGTTTCCTGGACTGCGATGCTCACGGTGCCAATGCTCTTTTAGATAAGTTAAATATCATCAACCTTGTAGTATAACATACCCGGGCATGGTCAACATAGTTGAATGAGATAAGTAAAGTTGTGCTTTGTCTCTATTTTGCCAATGACCGTCAAAATATATTAAAAAGTTAACCAATCCCTACGTTGTGTTATTATTATATCTTGCACAATTTTACTTACTCGAAATGCGTCCAACGGTAACAAAATTAGGGAAATTTGAGGGAAAGGTGCGTCATATAAATTAAAACACAGATCCCTAATACACCTAATTTATTAGAGAAAACGTGTCGGACTCAGCCTGGAATTCGCGAGGGGAAAGAGTACGGCAGAGAAACCCTCGATCTAAATTCCTAAACCGAATTATGCTGTATAACCTTTATTAGTATAATAAAAATTTAATTACTTTCTCCCGTGCCACAATTCGTAGTTCCACACTTGTAACAATACATTTAAAACTGAAGGGGTTGTTGTTAGTTAGCCAGACGCCACTGGCGGTTACGAAGGTTTTGGAATTACATTTATAACTAGGATATTCTCCCGTCAGGGTAGGAAATGATTAGTATATAATCATCAAGGCCCTGGCGTACACTCTCAGTCATACTAAAATTAAAATCCTAGCACGAAAGGACAGCAAATAATACATTTGCTGTTTTCATTTAAAGCAGTGTTGATTTCATTAAATATGTACACATGTGATGCCATCAAATATGAATTATCCCTGAGAATAAAAGAAATACTTGTACAAATTATGTTAATAACAATATTATGAATTTAATTTTACAGACCTGTAATGATGTTGCAACAGAGAAGCAAAACAATTCATCAAAATAAACCGTACACGCGCCGGCTTTTGACTATATATCCACGTTCTCGAGCGATATGCTTTCGGATCTCTCCAAAAAACCTCGCGAAAGCAGACTTCAATTTATGACTGATTTTTCTCTTTTTCTTTCTTTACATCCATATATAGGGTGTCTCAAAATTGAATGTATCAGGTCTAATGAAATAATATTTTAAATAGGCAGGTTACCTCAACCTGAACATCAAGTTTACAATCGAACTTGAAACTAATAAAAACATAATTTTTTGGACATCGCTGTTCGTAGAACTTTGGAGAGTCTTGATTTTTCGATTTATAGGAAACCTACTCAAACGGATCACACTATAACTTATCTATCCCACCATCCGCGGCAAGACAGGCAGCTTTTCATTGCTATGTTAATAGGTTACTTAATATACCTTTGTCTAATATTGAATATGGCAAGGAAATCAATATTATTAAACAGATCGCGTTACTTAAAATACCTTTTTCTACGATCGTGCAAAAAGTTATACTTTTTGCACTATTTACTGTATTAAAAGTATAACTTTTTGCACTAGTGCAAAAAGTAACTTACTTTTTGAAGTACTTTGATAATCTATTGTTTACGAGTTTAATCAAAAGATACCATTTTTTCCTGTAATTTGAGTATACATACGAGTACATACATATAGGTACTTATAGATACCACCAAATATTTCTTAAACGATATTATTTGATAATAAAAAGAAACATTTAACTCTAATTTTATTAATTCCATAGACATTAATCTAAATCTTGTTACTAACGAAAGCATATTCATAGGTACCTATGGATGACGTCTGTCAGTGACAATTTCCGTAATTAAGTTGTCAGTTTAAAATTTTAATATTTTGACGTGAAACTATTATTTTAAATAAATACAAATTTAAATCGATCGTAGAAAAAATGTTGTGTGTAACATGTGCAAAAAGCATATTTGTTGCACTCAGCATGCATCGTGCAACAAATAAGCACTTTTTGCACTAGTTACACAAATATCTATTGTCTAATATTAAATATGGCAAGGAAATCAATATAATTAAACAGATCGTTTTCAACAACCACTTCGATCCCAGTCTTGTTGACAATTTAATTACTAAAACAAAACTCAAAAAACTTAGAAAGGAACTTTCTCATAGCTTGATAGATAATTCATCTAAAAATACTTCTCCATTCCTTTTTTTAACACAGAAACGAACGATAAAATTTCCAAAACTATTCGCCATTATGTCAGTAATTATCTAGTCTCTTTTAAAAACAAAAATCAATTACAAACCTTTTTAAATAACGCGAAAGATAAAATAGAAACTCTCTCAAAAAGTGGTATTCATAAGTTGTCATGCAATTCTTGCGAATGCACCTACATCGGTAGGACTTGTAGACCAGAGTCCGCATTAACGAACACTTAAACCGAAATAACTCTGCTTTCGGAGAACATTTGCGAAATCATAACCATGTTTTCAGTCCTCACTTTAATTCAAAAATACTGCATCTCATCAAAAAATTTCAATAGGCTGGACTTTATGGAGGACATTATTGGGCTACATAATGCTGATCATACAATTTTGTTAATCTCATCTAGCTTAGTGACAGCCTTTCTATAATTTAGGAATACTATACTAAAAATTCTGAAAAAAAATCATCTTTCTCAATTTACACCCTTAATTATCCCCTTTCAAATTCTAACAAATTTTGTATCTAAACATAACAATGTCAATTTTATCATTTTCTTTACCTTAAAATTCTGCAGTAGTCTCTGACTCTCCACTAATGGGTGGTTTTTTTACTTACTTTTCAGGTAACACTGAATATGGCTTAGGCCGAAAGCGCTCTGTTACACCACTTTTAGAGGTCCTTTTGGATTAAAATTTTTTGCATGGAATACAAAGATTGTTTCATTTTCCATGTTTCGTACATGCACACAGCCTTTACTATTCATTTAAATATCTTAATGTTTCCTCGCTATATTGCACACCATTTGGCTTTGTTGCCGTAAGTTAAAATTTGATGGTTAATTGGCTAATTATTACTTTCTTCAGAGGTTTACGTCTTACAAAAGATTGTAAAGTAACAAGTCGAAGTAATATACCAGTTATCGATAAGTAAAAATAAAAAACATTCCAGGACAAGAAATATTTTGGACTTATTGTGCTGTTGCATTGCTTTTTTATCACAACGCCAATGTTTTGATTCACTTGTATCTTCAATCGTTATCAAGTGAGTAGGTACTGTCCAAAATATTTTTTTTTACTGAAAATGTTACATTGCCTAGCACCTTCTAAAAACGTTTTATTAAGTAATTTTTTAATTATAATAATATTAAATAAAAATTATAATAATACTTCAAAAAAGAAAATATTGCTAATTCAAATATTGTTAGCAATTTAACTAAAAAAACTGCAGTAATTATTATAAATTATAATTGATACTGGTATTTAGAAACGTACAACTTAAATTAGCAACATTAAAGATATGACAAATATTGAACAGCTACTCCTTTAGAATCTAATAACCGTCAAAGCTTCTTTGGTAAGATTTGGAGTTAACTCGCCTTAAATATTGTTATCTTCATTTTTTTCCCATAATTCTACTTCATTTTGCGATCTGAAGTATCCGATATATATCTTCTATACTGGATTTAAATCAGGATATCTTAGAAGAATGCAGCACATTTAACATTTTCTAGATAAGGATTTTTATTTAGTGCTCTTTTAATGACCGTGGGAACTTACAATAGGCCACACGTTAACGCAAAACCGCGATTAATTGGCTTTTTCCCATAATAATGTTCAGGATATTGGAAATTTGATCGCATGCGCTTTAAATGGATTGATAATATTTTTCGTCGATTAAAATTACATTTTACCAACGCATTTTCCGTAAATAATGATAATCCCATGCATTGTTCATTGTGAACTTTCTTGAAGCGGCTGCACAGTATTCTAAATCGTTCAATTGCTATACACGATTTAGAAAGTTTAGATGATTACTGAAGTATATTTAAGAAAGCAAATATGATTTGAGGTTGAACCACTTCAATCTTAAGTGTTGTGTCATAAAGACGGCCACAGTGTTCTTTTGAGCTCCATCAATTTTGTAGAACTAAACTGGAAAAGTTCTGCGAACATAGAGGATTGAATTAGTTCGATACTCAAACACAGAATGTAATATGAGGGAAGCAGCAAGTAATTAAGACAATTACTTCGAAACAAATTTGCCTTTAACAAAAATTGAGAATCTCGAGATTAACTGGTATAATGAGATAAAGAAAAACGCTAGTAATTTCTTTATATAAACAATAAAATGCTCTTTTATCTGTTACGATATTAGTGTTTGAATTAAATACAATTTTGAATACATTAATTCATAATAATATTAGGTTTGCACTTCAAAAATCACAAAAAGCATAATAATTTAACCAACATTTTTTAGCAACGATAAGATTTAACTATACATTTTCTGCCTTAACAAAAAAAATACGACTTTTTGCTTGTGATAACCACTTAAAACATATTTAAACATGTATCTAATATATATAATCTATTCAGTCATAAATTATTTCAGCCTTTCAGATAGCTTTACGCCTACCTTGACAATTTAAAACTATTGGAAGACTTATTAGAAACAGCCAAAGGTGTGAAAAATCAATTCCTATGCATATTCCTAGATAAACAGTTTTGCTGTTACAAGGCTTTTTAGTTAATTTTAAGCTCTTATTTAATATTACATAAACGGACTGGTATAATCTTAATGGTTTCTATGTATGGTAGCTCCTATTGGAAGTCTGAGAAACTCGTTTTACATCAAATTTACAATTTCGTTACCAACACTTCTATCATAAAGAGTATGATTAGTATTGAATGCATTACATCTTTCCGACGCCCACTTAATTATATATTGCGCAGATAAACATTACATTTATAAAAAATTTTACTATCTATCATGAATTAAGAATATATCCCATGAATTTGTGGAATACTAAGTACAGGAATGCTACTAAAAGTAAAGTCCAAATAATAAATTTAATTTTAACTGAGTTACTATAACGAGAAATGCATACTTCTATCAACACAAATGAAAATTGAACACTAGTGTTGATGGCATCGATAGTAAAATGTTGTCACTAATTATTATTCTTATCATATTCCTTATATAAGAGTTCTTTTAAAAAATAGAGAAAGTAATAAAATGATAAAATCTGATAAACAGAGAAAGGCCAAATTTGGCCACCTTGCTTCGGCTGTAACATACGCGTAGTACCTGCTTTTCGTTTTATATAAACGTTATTGCTCACACACTTACCTATAATAACCATTATATTAGAGGGTTGAAATCAGACTACCACGTGAGAAAAAAAAGTGCATCAATCAAATCACTAAAAAAACTGGAAGAAAAAAATGGGCAACGATGATATTATAAAAATCATTGTAAGACGAATAATTATACTTTGAAAAAGAAATACCAACTTTGTGTAAAATAATAGCTGAGACACGAAAAGTGGAAAGCATTCCGCCTATGAGCAAGACTACGATATGGAGGGTTTTGTTGGTGAAGACTGTATTTAACTGAGCTCAGATAACCCTAACGTCCTGCGTGATTTTGGTAATTTCTGAATGCACCCCAACTTGACATCTGTCTACGCTTTCTATCGGAAATGTCAGCAAAGATCACCTGCTTTCATATTCCCGCAAAATATATTGTGTAAAATGAGTAGTTCTCTTATTTTGTCGCTGGGAAAAACGTGATAAATGGCTGATTAGATTAGCTTATATTTTCTTGGTAATATGCATAGCTGCCAGTAGAACTACTGAGTGCAGACAAAGTTGATGATCCTATTTATAGGACGTCAGAAACCTATACTATGCTACTGCTATTCTCATCAGCTAAAGATAATAATATGTATTTTTTGTTATTATCATATATGTCATATAAAATATGATATTAGATTGTATGCTTAATTTTAAAGAATTTTCGTTACTCAGCCTTTGGCTATGGCGGAAGAAAACGATTTCCCTCGTCCTTAAACAGATATTCTTTCACTCTTACAAGGTAACGCTGCCAAAACCAATGAGAATTCCGGCGAGAAGCATAACATGTTTCCCGATAATTTGCCTCCAAGACATCTAAGAACTCAAGCTTTTCTGAAGACTACGACTCAGAAGACAAAAGGCCATTGGCCAGGCCCATCGAACCAAAGAGTGATACTGGACCCGTTCCAAAAATTCAGCGGAAGTATCATTGGGTGGAGGGACAAATTTATGTGGAAGCAGAAATGAAATTTCTAACAATTGGTCAACTGAGAATAAAGATATAGAAGATACTTGAAATTTTTCGACGAGGAGATTTTCGACTTGTTGGTAGCTTAATTTAATAGATATGCTGCCATGAAACATAAAAACAATAAAACTATAAATGTAAAAGAAATAAAAGGCTTTGTAGGATTTCTCATTCTTAGTTAGAAAAACATACTGGGAAAGAGATAAAGTTCTTTGGTATCTGAAGCACTTTCTAGGGACCGTTTTAACTTTAGAATGAACGTTTTTCATGTTGCGGATAATAATTAATTGAATCGTTCTGATGAATTCGCAAAAGTAACACCCTTGTTTACCTTAGTAAATAAACTTTTTAAAAATCAAAATGTAGTTTTTGAAGAAAATCGCAGTGTAGATGAAGCCATGGGGCTGTATTTCGGAAGCCGTGGCTGCACACAAACCAATAAGATGGGGGAGCAAGCTACAAGCTGCGGGGGGTTGAGCTACAAGCGAATATGTGAATTGGTTCGAACCTTAACAGGGAATATCTATCCATATTTAACCCCAATACATTTGCAAACAATGAGGGCAAAGTGGAAACAATTCATACATTTTAGGCAATTCTCTTCTACCAATATGCTGCTTTTTGAATTGTTTTCACAAAAAAAGATATCAAAGAAATGGATAAAATAAGTAGCAAACGAGTAACAAAAAATCCCATTACGGCTCAAAGGTTGATATGGAAAGAATAAACTACTAAAACAGAGTTTTATCCACAATACCTAAACAGAATTTTGCACTTGACGCGCGTTTCGCTAACCATGTTAGCATCAACAGGAGGTGATTCAAAACTAAACTTAAAATCTACCTAACTCTATTATATACTAACTGTTTGCCTAATCAAGCGGAACCAAAAAGAACCAATCCTGGAATCCTACTAGTCACGCCCGATCAACCAATACAATGGACTATACGGGATAAGCCCTCTATCTCTATTTAAACTATTCTTACATTTAATAATTTCCATACTTTCGTATGCGTCTAAGAATCTCCTATCAGATATGAATTTGAACATTTTAATTGTAGTTCTATGATTATTATCAAAAGCATACTCGGCAAACTTTGATTCAAACCAACTTTAACTACAAAAGTTTTGACCCCAGTGTAATAAAAAATAATATAATACCTAATAAATTAATAGTTTTGTATGTATTAAGAGCGCAAAGTACGTTGTTATCGATTGAGAAGAAAAATTTAGGCGCAACTCGTTTGAGCAGCGCGATAATCTCTGGAGATCGACAATAAAACTTTGCTCTTATAATAGACACAATTTTTTTTTACATTATGTAATAAATTATAAAAAAATAAAGTGCAGTTTTTATTTAATAATGACAGGCAAATTTTGACATTTCAATTTTATGCAAAGACAAAATATTAGGAAATCATTCCACAAAATCTTTCTTTCAAATTTTGACATAATATAAAGTGGTACTTTTCAAAATCTTAAGTTATGCGTCTATAGTGAGGAAACTAAAATTTCCTTAGTAGATGCTTAATAAAACAATATAAAAAAAGAAAAAAATTATTTATTAATTAAAACAATTCAATATTACATTCTACATTCCTTGTCCAACTATGGTAGAATTTTATAATAAATACATGGGAGGAGGAGGGTTGGTCTTTTAGATCAACTCGTAGGGCTGTATATACATGGACAGAAATACAACAAAATGGTGGAAAAAGTCTTTTTGCAGTTAACTACGGACAACATGCACACAAGCTATGGTCAGGATCTATCAAGCTACCAAATACGTAAGATCACTTACCCGTTGAAGGTTCATCGTGGTACCACGAAGGAAAAACGAACCACAACTATTTGCGTGACTTGCAGTATACCACTATGTAAGCAGTGCTTCACTTCCTTTTATACTTTCAACAATGCTTGGAGAAATAAAACGCTTTTGTTGATGTTTCTTTGATTTTGTATTAAAAGTGAGGGGTCAAGTTTTGTTTAGCGGAAATCCGTTTGGCATTAGAGTACCTCTCTTAACGCAGAACAATCAAAATTTTTCACCATTAAAAACTTCTTGACTTAGGGTACCCCTCTCAACGCAAGACAATCAACATATCAATATAACTAAACCATGCTAACCCAATTTTTTTCTCGTTAAAAAAAAATAGCACCCAATCCTGGGACTGGTGTCATATAAGCACTTTCGATTTTAATTTTTTTTTGGGTTCGACGAAAAAATTACATCAAATGGAACACATGAATGCAAAAAATTTGGCGATGAAGCACTTTTGACGCCAAATATTAAAAAAAAATCACAAATGAGGCTGTTTAGTAACATATTCTAACGCGAAAGCTCTCTCAATATGACGTTAGTGATAGAATGTGCTTGCAATGTTGTCAAACTTCTAACTTTCTTGATTTTCAAGTAGGTAAATGTTCCAGGTCAGGTGCATGTTTCATAAATTAGAATAACAACTTGTCAAACTAACAAACACATTTTGACTAGCTAATCTCAGCTAATCAAAACTAACCAACACAAACCAAAACCAACCCAGACTAACCAAAACTAACCCAGACTAACCAAAACATACTTTAGTTCACCAGAGTTGGTCGGTATAAACAATTAATTTTAAATCATTTATGACCACAAAAGAGTAATTAACTTAATAATTGACATCTTTTATTAGCAAACTGTATTACCATAGGTAGGTGGGGTTTTATTCATAGGTGTGAATTGAAATATATATTTTAGGTATTACGTACTTTAATAATGCAAGATTTAATTTGCATTAAATATGGTCAATATATAAAACGTTTTCTAACTACTTTCATGCGTTAATCCTATCCTTTCACACATAAAACTAAATACATTAGTTTAACTATTACTAAATGTCTAACAAAACTTCTTGATTATTTAATTTAAAATGAACTCCTTTCATTACTGAATTTAATCGAACTTTCTTGTAACCCAAACTCACTGCTTCTCCTTTCACACTAAATACTTGTTACTTTGCTTTTCTGTAATTCTCTCAACTTAACTTCACCAGGGATATAAGACTTCAAGCATTTGAGTCGAATCTCGAGTACAGGAACAGATTTGTCTAACTATAAATTTCCAAACGCCATTTTAACTTCTTGAATCTTCATTAACAGGAGTGCGCTATCTCGTTTCTGGTTTCGGAAAATGCGTATAAACGCCCAAAAGAGTTCCTTATCCAAGCTTGGATAAGGAGAACAGAGTACAGCAGATATTTTCTAAACTAAATGAGAAAACGCAACAAACAAACAAAATGAGAAAACGACTAAATCTCTTAGCGTCAAACAGAGCTACGACTGGGTAGATGTTCTTGGCGCCAAACTCAAGCAGAGCGATGACTGGACCGATGTTTCACGGTTGAGTGTTTGTAAGGCACTTATTGCTTCTTCGACTTACTGAACTTAAATTTTGCGAACAATAACTACATATCTTGGCATGAAACAGGGCAGCGACAGAGGATGATGCTTTGTCGCCAAACTCAACCAGAGCTGTGACTGGACCGTTGCTTTACGGTTGAGTGTTTGTAAGGCAATAAATTGAATTTCTCTAGAAGTGGATAGAAAAGTGGGAATGACGTGGACGAGCCATTATTGCATTTGAGAGGGTAAAAAATGCTCTTTCTTCTTTATTGACGTTTAAAAAACGTTTTCCTTGACGGAGAGAGGCAACTTGCTTTCCAGCAATTGTTTCATACAACGGAATCTATTCTACCGACAATCCAGATTCGACTAAGGAGTAACTGAAATGCAAAGCTTTAAATACACAAATTGCTGTTTAACCGGGGTGAAATAAATCTATTCGGAGTTTAATATATTATGGACATACGGGGTGTTATCACCAAACTATACGGTGAAAAACGACAAGTTAATACACATGCTGGGGTGTTTTCCCAACAAGAGTAAAATATAACCTGTCTCCCAAACTAACCCAAACCAACCACAGCTAATCTAAACGAATCAAAACTAACCAAGACGGACCAACACTAACCCAAACTAACCAAAGCCAACCCAAACTAACTTAGACTAACCAAAGCTAACCATAATTAAGCAGAGTAAACAGACAAGCGCGCATAGCCAGACTAACCATAATTAACCCAAATACATCAGAAAGAGTGTACCATCTGTACTTCTGTACAACACACTACCAGTTTGAATAATTAACCCAGACTAACCGAAGCTAATCATGATTAAGCAGAGTAAAGCAACAAGCGCGCGTACCGCGCTTTTCTCTCCACTATGCCAAACTAAACAAAAATAATCGAAACTAACTTTAATTAACCAAACAAGCGCGCTACGCGCTTGACCAATCCCAGCTAACACAGAACCAAAATGAACCCAAACTAACAAAACAAGCGCATTTCGCGTGGCACTCTCTTAACTAATCCAAATTAATGAACCAAACAAGTGCACCTTTGCCTCTTAAGTAACTCAAAATAACCAGAACTAATCTAAGCTAACCCACAGTAACCAAACAAACGCGCATTTGTCTCTCGTACTTTTGGTTTGTCAAAAAACGTCTTACATAAGCCAAACTAACTAGTTATTATTATTATTATTTTATTAAACACAAAGTACTTCTGAATCGCTATCTATCTATAAAGTCTTGGCTGACTGTATCTAACAAAATACCGTATTTTAGAACGAACAGAAATTACACTTGGCAACACCTACGCGTAAAACAGCTGAGCCGTGCTGATCTGCACTAAGCCAAACTAAACTAACCCAAACTAACCTAAACTATACCAAACCAAATAGTGGCAAACAAAGGTTTGATACAAATACATATGTCAATTTAAAGATTTTCCAGAATATTTTTTGTAAATTGTACATGTTTAAAAGCAAATTACTAGCCAAATAGAATTATCTGATATTCATCACCATCACAGATTTCCGATATTCTAAACTCCAAACATATTTAAGCTGAATGCTTCCCCTGAATCGCATCTCTTCAGCAGGATTATTAGATGCATCGCTAAAATCATTTTCTTCCTTCATGGTTAACGTATTATTTCAGAAATTTACGAACGTTTTCTTTTCTTTTCTTACGATTTTACGGCAATGGCGACTTCAATATTTGAAATGGTCAATATGCACTGTGACAACCTAAATGTTGTCCTAATTTTTGTTTTTATGCATTGCGATTGACTGAAATAATTTTAATTAATGTCAATATAACAATAGAAATGTAACGTTTATTCTCAACTTTTAAATGATATCCACAAACGGTATTTAAATTTTTATATTAAAAAACCAAAGTATTGGAAACAAATCATGTAAGAAGCTTGAATCTAAAGCCGTGTTTTGCACATGAACTTCTCGTACGTGCAAAAAAGAGTCGCTTTATATTCTTGTTGTACAAATACATATTCAAGATTATTGTCTCAAACAGCAGAAAACCGAATTTCTCATTAACCAACCTCGTAGGGGCTTTAAACATTGAACACCTTGTATTCAAGACCGATCAAGTCAAGTTAAGTATTATTTTTATGTCGCCTTCCAAAATCCAAGGTGTTGACCACTAATCGCTTTTATCAAGATAGAGCTGTCAGATAAAATCGATATACATATGCACATGTACAACATGCTGTTATAACTAGCGGCGTATCATATCACGGATTATAAGAGATAGTATCATGTCATATTTTAATGAATCTTTTAAAAACAAAATTGTTTCGTCCTCCTGAGATTTATAAATAAGTGGGATTATGTTAAATTTAAGTCATCGACATACAAAAATTAAATGATATATTTATTCTTGTATATTATATTTTTAGACTAGGGTGACAGGGTAAGGTGAAAAACGGACGTTTAACGGTCTATGATATGGGCCGTATATATTTACGTTGATATGTTACCATCTACAGTCTACACCAGCAACAGATGAATCGAAGTTTGTGACGTTAATCCCAGAAGTATTTATTAGCGGTGATATGTTATCTATATTTTAGGTGTATCTTTTAATCCTTGAATTACTAGCAAGTAACTCACAATCCTTAATATGTTATATAAATGGTGACAAATGCACTTTGTAAACCTGAAATGTCAAATTCTTTTTGGGAGTTTATAGTATACATTCATGATCTGGCAACATGGATTCTTTTCTATAAAATAGTTCGTAAAACAAAACAAAAAACATTAAATGCATTATTTAAATTGCAAGGTACTACAGGTTGATCCAGATAACTTTTTAAATATAAATATCTCTATTATTTTCGAAATTAGAAAAAAATATGCCGATCAAAAGTTGTTTGATTTCATCTGCTTTCACACATGCTTTTATTTTACTGTATACACGATGTCTCAAAAAAGCAAGGCACATGCTATCTTTGTTTTTTTAAATACAAAATACCGCATTTTTAATTGTTTTGAATTTTCTCTTAAACTTTCCATATTTTTTGTATAACATATTATTACGTTTTTCCCTTATTCTTTATCACTGTATACAATTAAAGGCACTAAACTACTCTTATAACTTAACAACTAATAGCTCTTTACAATTCAACACTCAATTGGTAACTAACTCAACATGCGTTCTGCTGCTATTTATATCCAATCTAAAATGCATCGCGAATACTCCAGACGAAGCGAAGCCTCTCTATATTATTCTCGACCAGGGCTACCCGCATCGGAAGAATTCCACAGTTCCTGAATCTTTGCGGCCGGCGATGATTAGTTCTATAGGGTAGCACAAAAACATTCGGATGGTTGCTACCCGTGACAATATTACGTATCAAAACCTAACGGTTCTCGAAATATCGAATGTTTTAGAATTATAAAATACTACAATTTGTTCCAAAAAAATGCTAGCCTATTTAGATATACCAGCCATTGAGACTTTGTCAAGTAATAAATAGCTGGAGAAAGTTCGAACTTGGGGCGACAGGAACTTGGTCCAATTTAATGCTGCAAAAATCCAAGCAGCCACGTTTACCAAGAAAGCCAATACGGCGTGCCCTGAGATCATTATGGCAGGATCGACCATTCCTTCATCCTGGTCGATTGGACTACTGGGTGTCTCGGTCAACAGCAATATGTCCTGGCATGACTACATTGCTAACATCGCAAAGTCAGCCTGGCAGAAGCTTGGTGCGCTATTTCGCAACCAAAAACTATATACACCGCAGCAGCTACTCTTGCTCTACAAAGCGCAAATAAGACCGTGCTTAGAGTATTGCTTACACATCTGGGGTGCCGCACCTAAGAACACCCTAAAGCTGCTGGACTCCATTCAGAAGAGAGCGGTGCGTCTCCTCGGTGATCCGGCGTTCACCCGGGATCTAGATAGTCTGGAACACCGCAGACATGTGGCCGAGATTTCCCTGTTTTATAGATATTTTCACGACAGATGTTCCCAGGATTTGGCCAGCATCATACCGCCTCCCAGCAGCACCTATCAGACAGTCACGAGTGCTAGAGAGCACCACTGTCGTCGTACAACTTGCAACACCTAGAACGTCGCTTACAAGGACTCCTTTGTCTGGCGCACTGCATCGTTGCGGAAATCACCCCAGGACATCTGTTTCCCCCTAACTACAACCTACAACTATTTAAGAACCGTGTCAATCAACATCTTTGCACACACATCGCTCGTCGAGTGCCATAGGATCTCCCTTTAGAGTGTGTGCCACTGCCATAAAAAAAGCTGATGATACCTGGAGATAATAGTTTCTTTTTCAAAGGTGATGGTATTCATGCCTATTTTATCGATTCGTCTTTATTTTCGGCTAATATTTTACAAAATGAGCTTCTGGATTGTTGAAAGGTTCAAAGTGGTCCAAGAATGATAATGGTGCTACAAGAACACGAGAACAGTATAGCGAAAATGTTTAGACTGGTCGGAGAGTATCATCTGTACTAACTTTAATTAATACGGGGAACTTAGTGCAGGAAACATCATCTCTAGTAGCTAAGAAAATGGCAAAACAAAGAAGCATATGTTGCTTTATCTTCAAGAAAATCTATCTCATACGATATTAGAGCTATAAAGTATGGACCACGAAACAATAGAGTTAATTATGGAACAATTCAACGAACTTTAAATCAATACGGTTACCACGATGCTCAAATTAGGCCTGTTCAAAAATTAAATAACGAACAAAAAAGAAGACATGAATTTGTCGAAATTATATGAGAAAGTTTACATCAAGATTCAGTATTTACCACTGCCGGTATTTATATAGGAAAAACTGTTATATTTGGTTCGAAGAATATCCAAAAACTTTTGAGCCAATTGCTTTTCAAGGACGTTCCTCAATACAAGTATGGTAGGGCATAAGTTCCTAGATCTGTTTTTTTATCCGTGACATCTTAAAAATCGGTTAAGATATCTGGTACTTTTGTAAAATGAAATTGAACACTTTATCGATGAACTACCACTTTAAATATAATTTGGCATCAAGACGGGCACCTCCTTACCATAATATTCTGGCTGTAAGAGACTTTTTTTGTAATAATTATCAAGTCTAGATGGGTAGATATGGAACAATCAACTTGACCGTGAACTCCCCAGATCTAACTCCACTGAAAATTGGGTATATTTGAAAAATACATTCTATAGAGAAAGACGTAACAATACATTGACTCGTCTAATTCAGCGAGCACAAGCAACAAACAACCAAGATCATTATTATTTTTTAAAATTTCTTTTGACAGTAAATATTTAATTATGAGAAAGTTTTACTTTAGAAAAAGATTAAGATTTAAGAAGCACAGTTTTTTCCTGTATTTGAAGAAGAATCGATTTTTTTCCTTGAAAATTTAAATTAATATTTAAGGTAATATAAGTGGGTTAAGTATATATAGGTATATAAGCGTACAGGGTGATTCACGGTAGATGGTAGGTGGATATTTTTTTGCTTTTCACATTATATAAAAATGTCAGGTGACTTTCCAGTTTGGTTCATTAAATTGGTACCTTCATTTTATTTCAAATAAATTATCTAATAATCTTGCAATAGTATTATATTATATCGTATGATTTATCTTTTTATTATTTTTTATAATAAAAATAGAAAAAGTTTGCATAAACCTAGGCTATAAGCTATAGGGCCCCGATTCTTTGGTGCGCTAAGGCCCCCTGGTATGTAAATCCGGTACTGGCACTGGCCATTAAACATAGTAAACATTTCAATAATAATTGCTTTTCATACATTGAAATATACTTACTTATATTTTCCTTAATTATCATCGTGTTTTTTGTTTTTCTTCAACCAATTAATTACTAAGTCAACCTTATGAGTTCAATGTAGATAAAGCCTATAAGTATTTCTTTATTCATAAGTCCGAAATATTGAGTTTAAATGATGTGAAAAGACTGCAAACAAACTAATATAATTCGATATTTAGCATATGGGAATGTAGATAACCCACACTAACGAATTTGAGTAAGAATTAGCCTTCAAACGTATTCATAATAAAAAATTTCAATGACAAATTCATGGATTCAGACAACTCATTAATTTTGTAAAAGCAACGCTAGGGCTGACACGACTCACATCTGGTCGACCTTTAAGTACCTATACACTTTTTAAAATATATTAATCTGTTAATTGGGTAATTAAATTTATTGTTTAAGGCATGTTCAATAGTAACAGTATTTTGACACGTAATATTATTTATTTTTAGGAATTTTTACACGAATTTGCAACCACGACGATTTAAAAAAACTTAAATTTTCTTAAATTACATTTTTTTTTCATCGACCTACATGCTCAAGAAACATTTCAGCGACTGACGAATATTTTCATTTTTCTGCGTAATTTATTTTTATAGGGGCTTTTACATGCCAGTGCGTTAGGAATCTGACTACAAGATGAGATATGAGCTGAAAGACACATTAAGACCTACTTTGTTTCTAATCCGTCTCCTAAAGTAAATCTTTAATCCATCCCTGCTTAACGCCAAAAATGAATTTTGAATATCATTTTAACCGTATATGCTGTCTAGCTCTATGAGGAAGAAAGAAAAAATCGTGACAAAATAACTTTTATTATACGATATACATCCGACCTGTTACATGTCGTTGGCCTAGTTAGCTAATAGTCGAAGTAAATTAGTTTTTTTAGGAGAAATGATTTATAAAGTTTTTGAAATTTGGCTGCGTACTCCTTACATACATGCAAATACAGACCAACAGAGTTCCCACCTATCCGGAGGGTGCTTCTTCCCCTTTTGCTTCAGAAACCACCCTCTAATGTGACTTCGCGCTAGTTTGTTTTATTTTTCTCAAAAACTGCTGCTCTGACGAGGAAAATTAATAGAAACTAAAATATTCGGCATAAAATTATACATAATTTATGTCCTATAAACTTTTTTATATCGTTAACTGTACTCTCACAAATATGGTTTGAAAAATTAGCATATGTTGCTAAAGTGAGGCAAAAACGAGTAAAGTGACAAATATCTTGAAATACATTGGCCATAGAAAAATATTGCATGCAAAGCAGATTTTTCTACACAAACCTGGCTATAAGGACAAAATATGACTACAGAAAGTTTTATTATTACTAGGTACTACTTATGTCTTTTATATTTGAGCCCTTTTCCCTACCACCGCTGAGGTAGAGTTTCCGGCACTTTTGTTGTAAGTGGTTTCCCCTAGAGTCTTAATCCGCTCTTAATAAACTGCTGTTTATTCATTAATTGAATTATCTTCAGTTAATTCTTCCTCTACCGCTGAATTAAATAATGCTTGACCATGACAATTGGAGCACATTGTTGAACATTTCAATCAAACCTTAGCACATTCGCATCGTTTTCCGCAACCCTTTTTACAATGGCATGATATTAAATGAAGAATAGAAGTAGGAGCTGGTATCAGAATTGTAGCAATTGGCACCAAAATTTGGCTATTTTTTTTTATGGTTGTGGCTCACACACTAAAGAAAAATCCTATGGCACGCGACGAGCGGTGTATGTGCGAAGTTTTAGGTTGTAATTAGGGGGAAGAGATGTGCTGGGAGTGAGTTCCACAGTGATGCAGTGCGCCTGACAAATGAGTCTTTGTAAAGCGATGTTCTAGGTATTTCCAGTTGTACGTCGAACGGGTGCGGTCTAGCCGTCTGTCGTGACTGTCTGATAGGTGCTGCTGGGGGCGGAATGATGCGGGCCAAATCCTGGGATCATCTGCCTTGAAATTATCTATAAAACATGGAAATACCGGCCACATGTCTGCGGTGTTCCAGACTATCTATAGATCCCAGGTCAACTCCGAGCTGTAGGGTGCTCTTAGGTGCGGCACCCCAGATATTGTAAGCAATACTCTAAGCACGGTCTTATTCGAGCTTTCTAGAGCGAGAGCAGCTGCTGCGGTGTATACAGTTTTTTGTTGCGAAATGGCGCACCAAGCTTCTGCGAGGCTGATTTTGCGATGTTAGCAACGTTGTCATGCTATGACATATCGCTGTTGACCGAGACACCCAGTAGTCCAATTGACGAGGATGAAGGAATGGTCGATCCTGCCATAATGATGTCAGGGCACGCCGTATTGGCACTCTTGGTAAACGTGGCGGCTTGGGCTTTTGCAGCATTAAATTGGACCATATTCCTGACGCCCCAAGTTGTTGCGTTTTCCATACCCATTCATTAGGCTTCAATTTTTCTCCACGCCACGAATAAATTTGTTGAAAAACGCGATACGAATGTTGTTCTAAAGGAGCACATGCAGATGGTAGTCTTGATAATATCACTGCTTGATTAGATTGATCAGCAAATTTGATAAATAGGTGCCTTGTGTAAAGCTAGTGTGATTTTCTCTCCAGCTAGTACAATGTCTGGTTTGATCGATGACCGATTGTTAAATATATGCAAAGCATCGTCTAAGTCCCTTCTAGCATTTATTAAATTTACAGTTTGTGCTTTTTATTTGCCAAAATATGCTGACGTAGTATCACGTCCACTGAATGTGTGAGTAAATAATATATTTCCTTTACAGTTATGAAGGACTTCCGGATTCTGTAAATCGAGAAAACTATATGCCCTTTCCTTGATGTTTCCTTGAACATCTCTTACACATCGAATAGCTTTACCAATAGGACAAAGATCAATTAGGAGAATGAGAAGGTCAACATCCTGTCCGACAACAACTACCGTGTGGTTGTTATCGCCTTCCTTAATAGCAGTTTGGACAATTAGAGTATCAGCATCATATGTTGCAGCAAGAGCTTGGATGCCATTTTCCAATTTTTTCATCATTTAATTAATCAAACGTTCTTTATTTGCCAGATTGCTCAGCAAATTTTTATGTGAATCAAAACAGTTTGCATTTATTGAACAATCCATCATCGATCAAACCAGGCATTGTACTAGCTGGAGAGAAAATCACAGTAGCTTTATACAAAGCATCTCGAACTGACACATCATTAAATCAATTTAGATTCAATTCATTTAACAAATTTGTTGACAATCTAATCAAGCAGTGATATTATCAAGACTACCACCTACATGTGCTGCTTTAGAACAACTTTCGTATCGAGTTTTTCAACAAAGTCATTCGTTGCGTGGAGAAAATTTGAAGCCTAATGAATGGGGATTGAAAACAACTAGCCAAATCTTCTTTAGCTCCTATTCAATTCAATTAATATCATGCCGTTGTAAAAAGGGTTGCGGAAAACGATGCGGTTGTGCTAAGGTTTAATTGAAGTGTTCAACAATGTGCTCCAAGTGTCATGGTCAATGATATCCTAATTCACTGGTAGGGGAAGAATTAACTGAAGATAATAGCTCTACCTCATCGGTGGTGTGGAAACGGGCTCGAATATAAAAGATATAGTACCTATTAATAATAAAATTTTCTGTAGTTATATTTGTTTGTCCTTATAGCCAGGTTTGTGTAGAAAAATCTGCTTTGCATGAAACATTTTTCGATGGCCAATGTATTTCAAGATATTTGTCACTTTACTCGTTTTTGCCTAACTTTAGCAACCTATTCTTATTTTTCAAACCATATTTGTGAAAGTAAAGTTAACGATAGAAAAAAGTTTATGGGACATAAATGATGTAGAATTTTATGCTGAATATTTTAGGTCCTATTCATTTTCCTCGCCAGAGTAACAGTTTTTGGGAAAAATCAGAAAACAGGCACCAGGTTACCTAACGGGGTGGTTTCTGAAGCAAAAGGGGATGAAGCACCCTCCTGAGAGGTGGGAACTGTTTTGATCTGTATTTGGATGACTATAAAGAGCCCGTATCCAATTTTTTAAAACTTTATAAATTATTTCTCCTATTTGCCATTTTAATTGCTAATTTACTTCGATTATAATT
>MU181926.1:487575-502242 GCA_016904865.1 Pissodes strobi | reverse complement strand
CACTTTAATTAGTGGACTGTATTAAAATAAGGTGGTGGAGGTTTTATTCATAGGGTGTGAATGAAACGTATTACGTACTTTAATAATGCAAACATTTATTTGCATTAAATGATAAATATATACAATGATTTCTAACTACTTCCAAGCATTCATCCTTTCACACATAAAACTAAATAGGTACTGTACAGGGTGTCCCAAATTCGAGCCACATCATTGGGATCTCGGGAACTAGAAGAGATACGACATCGGTTAAATGGAGGCAAAGTTGCGCAATTTGATGCTGATCAAAATGCCACCTGACAAGTTTAAAAATTCCGAACACTTCCGAAGATTTTTGGAAAAAACCGAATATTCTCGATTTCATTTTTATTTTTTTATGACTTTATTTGAATAGATATAGCAAAATAAATTTCACATTCTCATTGTTACCTTTTATTTTCTACAAGGTGATGTTATCAGATTTTCAAACCGACGTTTCGTTTTTGAGCTGCCATCATCAACTTTGTTTTTTAAAATATGGCCCTGGATTTTTTATTACGGACTTTAAGAGCTTCTAAGGTCCCAGAATCAATGATGTATCGCACTTAATCGAAAAATTCCTATTAATGGCATTTTTCATAACAACTCTTGTGTTAGAGAGAGACAAAAAGCAGATTTTTGGTAAGATCTTACCAGGAAATCATTAAAATGATTTTTTCGAAAAAGTGCGACACAACAATGAGAATGTGAAATTTATTATTTGTTCCAAATCTAATCCCACACAACTATTTACTTGGGTAAATTGCTAAAAATATAGCCTAGAGGCTATGGTTTGAGGTTTGACACTTTAATAATTATATTATTCATTAACCACTTCTTATGTTAGTTTTTAAGCTTTCTTTCTGCAAAGCGTTAATGCGTAAATAAAGGTTTTTGCTTTTAATCCTATTAAAAATCTATTTTCTTTCTCTCTCTAACACATGAGTTCTTATTGAAAATGTCACTAATATGAATTTTTCGAGTAAGTGCGATACATCATTGGTTTTGGGACATTAGAAGCTCTTAAAATCCGTAATAAAAAATTCAGGGCCGTATTTAAAAAAACAAAGTTGATGATGTCAGCTCAAAGACGAAACTTCGGCTTGAAAATCTGATAACACCATCTTGAAGAACAGAAAAAGTAGCAATGAAAATGTGAAATTTATTTTGTTATATCTATGCAAATAGAGTCCTAAAAAAATAAAAATCAAATCGCGAATATTCGGTTTTTTCCAAAAATCTTCGGAAGTATTCGGAATTTTTAAACTTGTAAGGTGGCATTTTGATCAGCATCAAACTGCGCAACTTTGCCTCCATTTAACCGACCTCGTATCTCTTCTAGTTTCCGAGATCCCAATCATGAGGCTCGAATTTGGGACCCCCTGTACATATGTCACTATTATTAAATATCTAACAAAACTTCTTGATTATTTAAATCTAAAGTGAACTAGATACCTCCCTTCTTTACTTAATTTAATTAACGTTCTTTTTCAACTAACTGCCTTTCCGTTCACACAAAATACCTTGTACTTTCCGTCTTCTTTGATACACTCAATTAAACTTTACCAGGGATATAAGACTTCGAATATTTTATTCGAATATTTATATAAAAATAAAAGATATTTGCAACTTTTTGTGTTTTATAAAAACAACACTTAGAAGATGATAAGGAACAAAAGCCCAAATATTTAGAGAAATTAGTAAAGTCCATTAAAGTTGGAGTTTCTCACACTCCAGCTGTCTGAACTTGGAAAAAAATGAGCGAGTCTGCTAGTACTTGAGACACTTATGTGTAAACATATTCTATATCGACATCGGTTGTGTACTTTAATGTATTGCTTCAATAGCGTTTAACTGGATATTTTTTTAAAGCCCTTGGTATTTTGCTTCACAAATATTTGAGCAGCCCTCGTAAAGAGTATATCTCGTCTTCGTGACGCCTGAATATAAGCAACTTCTTATTTGGAATTGGTTGCCTATATTTTGGGGTTAAAAAGAACACTTTTACAAGGAAGCGCTGAAGTAGCTGCGTCACTGCGCATGGGTTGTGTTGTCACATCCACTTACACACTACCGTCTATTTTTTTGAGATTTACCTCATACCGCCGCCTAAAATGTTTACACATCAAAAATCCACCTGTCACACGCCGAGTTTATTACAAAAATTTGAATGTTTTGAGAGTTGTTTAAACATATAGCTATATGCTTTAGCTTTACTAGATATTTGCATTTGTAGATTTTTCAAAATATATAATATGTTTTTATATCCCATCCATAATCATGGCATGGCTAAATACGCATTCAGTCTGTCCTGTCTTCTATTTCCAAAGCAGAACGCTTAATAGTACACTGTTATTACCAACATCAATAACATGATGATCTATTTGCATGTCTAGGTGTCACAAAACAAATTAAAGAATGGCCTCATTGCAACTAAAGATTTGACCTACATATTAGCAGCCCAATCTAACATATGCGGTTATCTATCCTTAACATATAATTTCGCTTATACCGTGAGATTGGCAAAAAAGAATGCATAGGTACGCCTCTGCTAAATGCTAATCCTACATACATGTATGGTGTGTATAGGTGTTACATAATGAGCGTTAAATTAACAACTATTCATACATAGCCTATACGCTTGCGTACCGTACAACCAACGAGCTAAAGGCTACTTAACCATTGTAATTAATGATAGATACGATAAATAGGCAAGAGGCGTGACGACTTTAGACAGTAGTTGGAATTCGACCCAGAGATTAATAATAATTTTCATGAGTATTTTTCTCTCCGCTTAAAGGAATTATTTTAAAATAGATTTCTGCTGCAACATTTATGAGATAAGCGCATATAATTTAATTAATTATCTTACTTATGTATTATTTTTGGATAAAATGGGTCAGATATTCAGAAATTTTAGAATGTCAATGGTAAAATTTTGCCCAAAAGAGGGACTGTAGTTCTTGAGTCATAACAATTATTATGACTCTATTTTTAAATATGTTTCTTTCTGTATTATCTTGGTATGGGGACCACTGGGCGGCAAAGTAGTTTGGGTTAGTGACCTTTATATAAATTTGGCTGTTGCCGCTATTGTGATTTATATTTCGCACCGCCCCCCACAGTGATTCAGATTTTAATTCCAGCTGGACAAAATTATTTACTGTTAGTCAGTTAACTTATTGAAGAAATTTATCTATGCATGTCATTTTTGGGCATTTCTGCAATAAACGCGGGGTATATTTTTAATCAGAAATTAGGTTATAGATATATACAAGGTGATTCAGAATCGGTCCACAATTTTATATTTGACCTTTGCCACAGAAGTAAAAAAGCTAAACTGTTAGCGTAAATGAGCACATTTCATAGACGTTATTTACTTAATTATTAGTCAACTACATAAAATTATTAAAATACAGGGTGTTTCAAAATCCATCAACAGTTTATTTTGATATGTGTCGCGGATGTGAAAAACTAAACTATAAGTCTAAGCACTATACTATAAGTATTATTAACGTATTTAGTCAGTTAGTTAAAGTTTATATAGGGTGCCTCATAATATACTCAATTTAGCATTTTTATTTACAAACGCAATAACAACAATTTTACTTTATTTTGTATTAGGATCAAAACTTTTGATTATAATATATCATACTCTTGTAACATGTTTAAAAAGCAACGCTGAAAAAAAAAACGGATAACATATAACTATTTCGATTAAACAGAAAATAACAGATTTTTTTTATACATTTTTTTCAAAATTTTGTTAAAGTAACTAATGATGTTTTGGCTAAACACATATAAAAAAAAATAATTAAAATTGGAAATCTGAGTCGTCAGAAGAATCGCTGTCATAAAAAATATTTTTGTCAGGTGACTTAAGCAAAGTTATCACATCTCTATTGATAATACTTTTTGACTGGGTGGCAAAGTTCTAATGCTGGATATTAATGGATCAGAGCTCGGATCCGATGATATTAAAAGAATATTTAAGAAGTCTTTCACTCTATGCCTTTGAGTGCGGTTACTCGCTTGGGAAAAAATAATTTTTGGCCCACCACGTTTCTTGTGTGTCGAAAGATTTAGTTCTCCTTGAAGTCATTTTTCATTTTTTGCCATAAAATCTGCTAAAAATTTTCAACTTTCTTTCTATTTTTCAGTAGCAGAATTGAAAAACTTTTTAGCTTACCCTGTATAAATTTTAAATATTCATTGTTGATATGTTTATATTTAATTTGATATTTTACCAAATGCAGTAATTTCGCTTGCAATTAGGACATTGTTGGTTGAAATTTATCGCCTTGTTTCAGGACGTTAAACAAAACTGCACGTTTAATGGATATGTATCTCTCTAAAAAAGAAGTGAACACTCTGTAAAAGGCAAAAAAAGGCAAGCAAAATTAACGTCATTTCATAGCATAGATCCAAAGGAACATCTTTTAATAAATTATATTTAATAACTTTTGATAACTTGAAAGCGCAAGCTTTCCATTTTGTGGTTTTAAAAAAATTTGGTAATGTTCTGCATGTGTACAAAAAAAGGCTATCAGAAGAAAAAATATATGTTACAAAGAAAGATATAGGTAAAAATTTTAAGTAAATACCTGGCAAAATCACATCCATCTTCCAAAAATTCGTTCACTTTTTACCAGGATGCACTCAAGCCATGCTGCAACCGACATTTAGCAATAAACAATTTCTTTGCCTTTCTGACTCACCGACCTGGTGAGACTTGCGCTTAAAGTTTTGACTAGTAAAGTTCATTTTTATAAAATTATTTCTAATGATTTAAGTTGCCTGGGTATTGTGCTTTATTATTTTGGTTATATTAAATAATTTCGCACACTAAAAAAAAAATTACTTTTCTCCAGCTAGAAGTAAATTTGGAATCACTGTGCGCCCGCGCCCATAGTCTTTATCTTTAAATAGCTGTGGCCAATATAGTAACCACAGCAATAAGGGCAATGCCATGAAGGAAATTTCGAACGAATATAGCGCTTAAAGAAATAAGTAACGTTCTCGTTCAAATAGGTCGCCACATATCCTTAGCGCTCCTTATTGGCGAAAAGTGATCACTAAGCTGTATTTTGTCCAAATAATTGGGTGGTGAAATATGTTTTTATAGCATATTAGTATTTCATAGATATTGATAATGGTTTCGTTTTTTCCATCTATGGTATCAAATATTCGACGTTTTCTCAGAGGTTAACCCTTTTTTTGTAAGGTAAGGCATTTTGTTTATCATTCCTGTGGCAAAAATATGCTATTTTTAGATTTCATTAATTTCTTAAAAGTAAAATAAATTCACAGCTTTTGATCGAAGATGTTCATTGTTAGCCGAATAGGTAACCAGAAAAAAAAATGAATTAAAATTCAATATTTAGTCAGCAGATTGGTTCTATTTTTAACATCAACCGCGAAAACACTTTGGATTTTTCCAAGAATACTTTAATAATATCATTTTAAAAAAAATTGTGCTGGAATCAAATCTCTAGGTGTGCATCACAGAATGGCTGCGAAATTGACCATTCAGTTTTAGAATTGATATATTTTTTGGCATTTTGATTTTAATGGAGTTTAACGAAATTCCTGCTATAAAGCTTTATTAGTTTTACAACAAAAACACTCAGGTTCAGAAAATTGCGAGTGTAATGACCCGAAAAATACTTTAAAATTTTGAAAGACTACTCAAAAATGCCCGGGAAGAATGATGCAGCTTTCAACGGATTGTTTAAGCAACGGCCACCGGTTGATCATCTAAAAGATCTTCTATTAGAGTGCCAAACGCAGTAAAAGCCTTCTATAAATGATTTTTGTGGGCACCTCGGGGTTACAAGCTGAAATTTTCACAGAATGAAGGCTTTATTCCTATATTAATTCAAAATCCTAAGGTAATAAAAAATCATAACGGGCAAAAGGGCAGTATACCTAAAAATCAAGAATATTATATGAACGTGTAGGATATTAAATTATGAATGTTTTCATATAAAATTGATCTACATTTTTGTTCGAATTATATTTTTTATCATTGCTTGAAATATGCAGATTACATTGGCCCTTACGGCAAAATAAATAAAAAAATTGAAATATCTCCCTTCGAACCTGGGCAAAAATCTGATTGAAATATACTCATTTTTGTATTCACCTCGCATTCTCTCCGAAATGAAGGCTCAAATCAAAAATCTTTATTCTTGCAAAAAGTTTACCTTAAGTATTTAGAATACATAGGTGCATGAATACATTTTTTTTCTCAAATGGTAATGGAAAAATAGAATTAAATGTAAAAAAGTAATTTTCTTCTAGCCGCGACCGTCCGATCTCGCGCTTCCCGAGTACTCTCGTATCTCACTTTTCTTCATAGCTTCCTCTCTCTCGCGCCTATTGTACAATACAATAAGTGCTTTTACACCATTACGGGTTAGAATACTAATAATAATAATAGCTATTATTAATTGAATAAAGTCAATGAAGACATTTTCGATTATACTGAAATTCATTTTTCCTATACGTTGCTAAGTAATAAAGAAGTAGAAAAAAAAATCATATACTTAGTCCAGCTGCTATTAAAAAAAGACTAGCATTTATTCAGAATAGAAAAACTGAAAATGTAAAAAATCTTTATAATAACAAAATCTATTTATCTTCAGTGTCTGTATCTTCTTCAGGAATAGACACAATTACTTCAATATTGCCTTCCAGTATTTTTTCGCATGATCCTATGCAACCTATTTAATTTCTTCTACGTGTACAAGCTTTGCTTTCATACAATCTAATAAAAATTATTTAATTAAGTTTTATTATGTACCGATTTAATCTAATAATAAGTTACCTTTTTACATCCAAAACAGTGGAATTTATTTATCCACTCTGTTTTCAGTTAAAAAAAAACAGTTAACAAACTTTTTATCTGAACGAGCACTCTCATAAAGCGAATTTCAAGTTCGCAACTATAGTGGGGGTTTACCAATATTTTTGATAAGAAAACAAATTGCGAACCAATTGACAACAAATTACTATCCTCTATAGTCACGAAGAAGCTGATACTAGGATTTTGTTGCATTATACTCTCTGTTAAACATTGTATGTATTATTTGACATGCATAGTGGACTCCAATGACACTGATGTACTTGTACTTCTGGTACATATTAAAAATATATATTTCTAGAGAATTTGGGGTAAAATGTGGAAGAGGAAATTCGGTGCGATATGTGGCCGTTTATGACATCAACCTAGAAGAAAAACTTGCAAAAAAATTACCTGCGTTTCATGCTCTAACGGGTTGTCATACAACCAGCCAGTTTTCAGGATTAGGAAAAATAAAATGTTGGAAAATTTATCTAAATTATTCCGATTATTTAGACGGTATTGGGTCCAGAAATTTTCAGATGGCATGGCCAATAACATAGAGAAATTTATCATAAAATTATTTTCAACAAAAATTTCGCCTATTAATATTTTCAGGACAATATTGGCCTCTTCATCGCTAGCCCCTACAAAAATAGTTTAAAATTTCGCAGTATGAGAGCACATCATCAAACTAAGGTGTGCTTCAGTTTTTTAGAACCAAATCCCCTATTACCAGAGGTGACAGAATGCGGATGGAAATTTGAGGAGGCAGGTGATATCCAAATTATCCCCAATTTTAACAACACCAGCATTTCCTTTGGATGTAAAAGTATATATTGCAAGTGGATGTAAAAAAGGTAAATTATTATTAGATTAAATAGGTTCATAATAAAACTTAATCAAATAATGTTTTATTAGATTGTATGGAAGCAAGCTTGTAGACGTAGAAAAAATTAAATAGGTTGCATAGGATCATGCAAAAAAATTACTGGAAGGCAATATTGAAGTCATGATGTCTATTCCTGAAGAAGAGACAGATACTGAAGATAAATATATTTTGATATTATAATGATTTTTTTTACATTTTGAGTTATTCTATTCTGAATAAAAGCTAGTCCCTTTTTAATAGCAGTTGCATCAAGTATATGATTTTTTTCTACTTCTTTATTACCTAGCAGCGTATAGGAAAAATAAATTTCAGTATAATCGAAAATGTCTTCATTGACTTTATTCAATTAATAATAGCCATTATTATTATTAGTATTCTAACCCGTAATGGTGTAAAAGCACTTACTGTATTGTACAATAGGCGAGAGAGAGAGGAAGCTATGAAGAAAAGTGAGATACGAGAGTACTCGGGAAGCGCGAGATCGGACGGTCGCGATTACTTTTTTACATTTAATTCTATTTTTCCATTACCATTTGAGAAAAAAAATGTATTCATGCACCTATGAATTCTAAATACTTAAGGGAAACTTTTTGCAAGAATAAAAATTTTTGATTTGAGCCTTCATTTCGGAGAGAATGCGAGGTGAATACAAAAATGAGTATATTTCAATCAGATTTTGCCCAGGTTCGAAGGGAGATATTTCAATTTTTTGATTTATTTTGCCGTAAGGGCCAATATAATCTGCATATTTCAAGCAATGATAAAAAATATAATTCGTACAAAAATGTAGATGAATTTTATATGAAAACATTCATAATTTAATATCCTACACGTTCATATAATAATCTCGATTTTTAGGTATACTGCCCTTTTGCCCGTTATGATTTTTTATTACCTTCGGAATTTGAATTAATATAATAAAACCTTCATTCTGTGAAAATTTCAGCTTGTAACCCCGAGGTGCCCACACAAGTCAAAATAAGTTAAAAGTATGGTGATTTTTAAAGGCAGGTCTACATTAAAGCTGTGCATGCCTATGAAAACGATAAAACGCGGCTTCAAAGTTCGGGTTTTATTTTAGAATATATGCAGGAATAAAAAATCACCCACAGAAGACACACTTGATGATACGACAGTTTTAGATTTGACACAGAATTATGTTGATAAAGGCCACTGCGTATTTATTTACAATTATTCTTCAATTACTTGATATGGAAATATACGCTTGCGGAACGCTCAGAAAAAATAGGAAATAATATCCTAAAAATATATTGAGGAAAGATAAAGTTATGAAAATAAGAGATTTTGACTATGTTGTAAGTACTGATAGTTCTGCTGTATGCAAATGGAAAGTAAAGGGAAAGAGTTCATTCCACCCCCACCGTGACTAGGAATAGAACTAATAAAGAGGGTAAAAAAAATCAGTCCCATATCCCCTACCTGTTTCTGAGTGTAACGATTTTACAGGTGAGGTTGATAGAGTTGATAGAAATTTGAGTTAGGAGTTAGATGCTATAGATGTTCAAAATAAATTTATACATTTAGACTATTTTAAATTGAAAAACCTCAACTATTTTAAATGGCACACTTTCTATATTAATAATTTTTCTGAGATATTTTACAAAACCCTTCAACTTTTATTGCGTATTTCACATACCCATTTTTAATAGTTTGCAATTTATTTTAAATATTGTAATTTTTACTCTTGTTTTTAATACACTTAGACTATGGTGAAAACATCAACAAATAGTTAATAATGTTTGTATTAAGTATAATTTACCATAATTTAACTTAATGATTAATTATAATGACGTAATAAGGGCTTAAAAATATGCCCGCCTACTTAAATACAAACATTTTTAGTCGTTTTACTATATTTTCCTTCACTTGCCTTAGCTTGATGTCCTGCACGCATCCTATATCATATTTTCAATATCTAATGGTGTTATAGGGATATTCACATTTAGCCCCCCCACAAGAAAGCCTAAATGTGTTAGTCCACTGAATGAATCCATCCCTACCGATCCGTTCTTCTGAGTAACGTTTAAAAATTCCGGCGGTAATGAGCAGGAGCTCCCTCCGTCTTGTTGGATCCACATTTTTTCCCTTTCAAATTTATCAACTTCTTCAAGATGCTGGAGGAATTAATTTTGCAAAACATTTAGATATCTAAACCGTTAAGTGCTTTGCGGAAAAAAATATGGACCAATAATTCGAAAACCTAATATTTCTCAACAAACATTAAGCGACTAAATAGTTTTGGTTTTCGAATTCCCGGACCTAAAATGATGATGTACGCTATAACATCATCATATATTAAAAACAAGGGTAAAAGTAAAAAATAAATAAAAAGATCGAGATTTTTCAATAATGTAAAATAGTCGAAATGCATAAATTTATTTTGAACACCCTATAGCATCTATCTCAAATTTGTTTCCATGTATCTTTATTTTCATCTCTATAAAACGTTCATATAAGTTATGGTTATGAGTAATCTACCTTACAAAACTGAAAATTAGTATTTTATTTAAGGTGAAATATTAGAAAAACTATTAGGCCTAGTTATTAATATAATAAAAAATTCGCAATTCTACGCAGAATATAAAAATAAATGAAAAAAAAAGGATATTCACTGACTGGACTGATGACTGTACTTTGCAGTTGTAGGTAATTATTGGCGGAAAGCAGTAAAACCACGTGTAGGATTTTGCGATCCATTTGCAAGGCATACTTGAATTTATTTCAAAGATTTCGTCATGGGAATGTGGTAAATCAGTTTTTTGAAGTAGAAGATGTCGCAATAATGATTTAGTGATCGTGCTCGCCCGATTTTAATCCTGTTGAGTATTTATGGGATGCTTTAGACGGCGGCTAGAAAGACGAGTTCCAGGACAAAGCTTTTAAATGGACTCGGTGTAGTAGTTGCTGAAAAATGGCCACTAATTGACCACCAAATTATAGATAACTACATAACTCGTATGCAAAGAAGATGTGAAGCTGTACTGCGTGCTGTATATGGGTTATTTCAAAATATTCGTTCTATTACGTGTATTTTTTGGGAAAAAGTATATAATGTACATATATTTATATCTGCGGTACCTGACTTTTCCACGAATTCTTTTGATAGGTATGTACTAGTACAACACAGTTTTTTCCACGTTACCGAAACAGTTTTAATTATCTCCTGATGATGCTAAGATGGTTAGCGAAACGCGCGTCGAGTGCGTAAATTCTATTTCGGTGATGTGGCTAAAACCACTCATAACGGAGATTTACATTTATTTTCTTTACAGTAGGTAAAGTTCCAAACCCCAACTTAAGTATGTACTGTAAAAAAATTGAACGAGTCTGCAAGTACTTGAGACACTGATGTGTAAACATATCCTATTATGAAAATCTAATGCCACCTTAGTCCGTGTGACGCTTGAGTATAGGCAGCCACTTATTTGCAACTGGTTGCCCATATTCTGGCGTTAGAAAAAAACACGTTTTACACTAACGGTTACAGACAGCCTGCAAAACACATTCCCGTCACAGATACCGTCTAACGTGCGTTGTTTAATGTTTACATTTGTAACGTTTGCATAGAATGTCTAATATTACACTTCACGCGTAGCCCTACGCTCGCTTCGCTCGCTACAGGAGCGCAACGAACAAAAACTAACGAAAACTAGCCCAAGACATGCCCAAAATCAAGAAAAATTCCATTTACAAATATAACCTCAAGAAAATAAAGAACCAGAGTTCTAGCATCTTAACTACTGACCCACCAGCGCACTTGTAACCAATTCATTGCATCCTAAAGACATAGGTAAAATAGGAACGCAATCTAACGAAACACCCGATGCCTTCCGACTAGTCGGGAATGTATTCTGTAAGCTGTCTTTATCCGCTAGTCGTTTTACAAGAAATCGCCGAAGAAGACTACGCATGGTTATGATGTCACGTCCGGGTTTCAGACTTCCGTCCATTTTCCCGAGATGTACCCTCATACCGCCGCGTAAGATGTTTACACACCAATAATTGTAAATCGCCGTTATGACAACTGGTTGGAGAAATCGCTATAATTTTCGAACGAGTTGAGTTAGAAAAATGGACAAGAAAAGAAATTGAAGCTGATAAGCTGAAGGATGAGGCTACAAGACAAGTATCTCACAATAACCCTAAATTCATAATGACAGACTAAAAGCAATCTCAACCTTTCCCAAAACAAAACATTACTTCATATTTTAAGCCAGTATCTTAAACCAAAAACAAGCTTCATTTTTTTGTAGGTATATATGCACAGTGTAGACCTATTCATACAATTTTGTCTGCAAAACTTATTCACCTTTAAATTTTACTTTGATTTTTCTTTGGGTCACTAAGAGTGTCCGGCAGTGTAGCTTATAAATTTTCATCTTGGTGGTTTTTTGTATTATGACGATAATTTAAATGTGAGCAATAGATAATTATTACCTAAGAGTACACTAACTAACCACCATGGACCATGGAATATTTTATGGTTAGGACTTTATGAATAACTTCACTCTAACGTAAAATGGAAACGTTCACATTCTTTCTGCTTTGAATAAAAATATGCGTTTTCTGTATTTCGCGCCTATATTCTTGTATTTTGTTTGTTGATGGCTCCAAAACTTTATTCTAAGAAATGAATCATTGTGGTATTTCCGAATAATAGAAGGTAACCCACTAGTGTGATTTGCCGTGTTTCGCAAAATCTGATTTATCTTAAACTTTGAAGTTATTTCTAAACTCCCATTTCAGTATTGGTTTAAAGTTACTTAAAAGAATGAATTACTCAATGTCATTGTTTAAATTATACAATTACTTAAGTCGTAAAAGTATTGGTACGTTAAATTGAAAAAAGTGATTCTGTAATCACTGTATACTAAAACGGATTACCTTAAACAATTTTTTTTTGACCTGGAATGCTAAAGGTAACTGGAGAAGATATTTCTAGTCAGTTACTATTAAAATTCAAAAGCATGAAGTGCCGATGTCCTCATTAACAAAAAAAACGTACGTCTCTGATCTTATCTGTGCTGCAGCCACTGAATATTAAAGTAATAAAAATACCAATTTATTACTTCTGTCTGCAGGTTGCGTGTCATTGCGTTCATTGAAGCAATGAACTGTAGGAAAGTAATTTATTTTTAGTATCTATTTTTATTTGTCAGCACTGCAAGGTCGGAAATGATATATGCTTATTCAGGATTCCAGAAATGCAAACAATCTTGATTAAACAAGATCGGTACAGCCATTGTACAACATTTTTGTGTTGTTGGTAAAGTAACATGCAAATACTTATCCAGCAGATGAATAAACAATTATTGCAAATATAGTTTTTGTTACTAGGTGTATGTGAATGAATGCTCATATTTAATCTGACAAATTGACCTTCTTAATGGTCTATCTTTAAGTAAATCGAAACGGATTTTCTACACAGTTTTGCATTCTGCTCTGCATTACGGACATATTGATTTCATCTATTTAAAAGCCATAAACAGCACAAAATACACCAGCCATTTTGCTAAAATAGATTTTTTTTTAATAAATTGGTCAAATAAAGCTTTCTTTTTAATCTTAAATTATCATCTTAAGCAAATGATGATATCTCTAACAGTAAGCAAATAACTGTTTATATTTACCATTTTTCATGCAATAATATACCTGCACTAAAGATAGGAGAAAGAAGAACTCTGTATAAAAATGGTTTATACGCAACGGAACAATACCAAAATGTCAGAAGAGAGGCAAGGAGAATGATAAGAAAGGATAGGGAAGAGAACTATAGAAGAGATTGAAGAAAACAAGAACCTTAAATGCCTAAGGAAAACACCAAATAATACGACGATAACAATGTGGAGACAAGAAACAGAGACAAAATTAAAGACATAGCCCATAAGTTCTATCAAGACCTTTACTCACCAAGAACAGAAAGACCACCAGGAAACCAAAACAAAGGAAAAGTTGTCAACGTTGGCTCTGAAGAGATACCAGAAATAAACAAGGAAGAAATTATACATGCTATAAACTCAATGAAGAAAAACAAGGCACCAGAAGGAGATGGTATAATCGCGGAAATGCTCAAGGAGGCACAAGAAATTGTCATACCGCAGCTAAAGCACCTTTTTAATCTCTGTATAGAACAACAAACAATACCCACGAATTGGAATGAGGCAATAATAGTTATATTATTTAAAAAGGGAGATCGAACAATGCTGGAAAACTATAGACCCATTAGCTTGCTGTCTCAGACGTATAAGCTTTTTACCCGAATCATAACCAACAGAATTACAAATAAGCTGGATGCCTACCAACCGGTAGAACAAGCCGCATTCCGCAAAGGATATAGCCTAATGACCACTTACTTACAGTAAAGGTCATAATAGAAAAGTCGACCGAATATATCTTTCCATTACACATGGCATTCGTGGACTACGAGAAGGCATTCGACTCCGTAGAACATTGGGCAATATTTGAAGAACTAGACAAAGCGCGAGTAGACCATCGGTACAAAAACCTTCTTAAAAAAATATATTAAAGAGCAAATGTAAAAATCAGGCTACACGAAGAAACAGACAACATTGAAATCAAAAGAGGTATCAGACAAGATCCCCAAAACTCTTTACCTTAGCTCTGGAAGGAATTTTCAAAAAACTTGAATGGGGAAATATGGGACTGAACATAAGTGGAGCCAAAATATCACACTTAAGATTTGCAGACGATATTGTTCTATTCGCCGACAACACAATGGATCTTAAACGAATGCTTTCCGAACTAGACAGAGAATCTTCAAAAATTGGTCTAAAAATTAATAAAACAAAAACAAAAATAATGTGCCAAGACCAAGTACAAATAACAGTCAACGGGCACATATTGGAAAATGTTCAAGAATATATATATATAT
>MU181926.1:347449-484666 GCA_016904865.1 Pissodes strobi | reverse complement strand
TGCCAAATGTGATGCTCTTGCATTTTCTAGATAAAAAGGTATACTTTATAAAAATCAACAAAGTTACCTGTTCTCAAAACATTTGCTATTTTATTATTACGTGCAACATTACTCGGATTAATACTTTATCTGTTATTTAGACAAAATCTCCTTTACATGTAATAGATGTTTTCTTGAGTAAGCTTCTTTGCGAAAAATCTTGAAATATGCACGGACATAGGCTTTTTTCTAATAAAGGGATGCGTGATATGGTCTGCATTATTTATGCTCAAGCGAACTGGGCGAAATGCTACCCTAAAAGAAGGCCCTCTGCCTTCTGTCAAACTCGTCAGGCGGAAGGACTTGTGTAGATGGTTAAGAATAAAATGTATGCGTGGTAGTTAGTCTAGTATAGTTTGGTGAGCCCCCCTTTCGGAGGACCAATGGCTTTGCTCAAAAATAGGCAATTCGCCAACACACTCCTCTACCGGCGCTTAGACAGAGGCAGAGCTACCCTTCTGCTTGTGTTACATGTTACTCCAGTTTGAGGGGCCTTGTATTCGGGGTGGGAATCTCCAGTATGACGGGCCTGTGCCCCTGGCGCTCTTGCACACAACTATACTCGTCTTTCTTCTGGCTAAATATCAATGAACGGCATAGACTACCCTGGCTATGACGCCCGGTTCTTCCTCGGGGAGAAAAAAAATCACTAAACGTTTACCACGTGCACGCCCAAGGGCCTGTGCCAAAGGGGTCAAAAGAGCCGCTACGGGAGGTGTTACCTGTTACCTCGACCGAAGACGAACCGGAAGTGATGTATGCATGATGTGATCATCACGTCAACAGAGCCGACAGCGCGGGATCTGCGACTGCGATCAGAGTTCATGAAAATGTAGGGATGTTCTATACAATCGATCCATATCATCATTTAGATAAAAATGTATATTAATAATCTTGAGATTGCTTTATTTCGGTGAATATATTTTGGTTAACATGGATTTTGTGGAACTTTTGATCATTATAGTAATCCCGGAGGCTTGTAAACATTTTCCCGGATTTTCCCTGGACGCTCAAAAAAAGAGGACAGAGTCCAGGGAAAAGAGAACGGATGACAACCCTATCCTTACCTGACTTTTCTGCAACATGATCTTGGAGAACTTTTAGATGATGTGCCCTTGAAATTGAGGCAGAACATGCATCTTATGCAGAACGAATCACCGGCACATTTTTCTGTCCAAGTGAGAAACCATCTTAACGCACGTTTTCCTCAGCGATAGATAGGATGTTGCGGACCGCTTCTATGGCCTGCCCGAAGCCCTGATTTTAATCCGATAGATTTTTCTGTTTGGGGCTATATGAAATCAAGAGTTTACAATGAAAGAATCAACGGCCACGACCCTTTATGGGAAAATATTGTGAACGCTAGTGACTTATTAAGAAATAAAGAAATCCTTTTTAAATTTAGACAGTCTTTCATGAAACGGGTTTTAAAGTGCATCGAGATTAACGGTGGCCATGTTAAACATTTGTTATCTAAAATGTATCTTTTTTATTTCTAATATATTTTTTTAAATTTAATTTTAAGTTTTGCAGTTCATCATTGAAAATAAATATTTGCTTAATTATCCGATATTTCTCCTGTGAATTTTTTAAAATGTCATCTGTTGTCTAAATTATCTATGCGATTTTCTATGAACTACACGTATTTTACAACCTAATTTAGACGTAAATTGTGTTTGCACTAAGCCAAGTAGCACTAACCTCATTGCCATATATGATATTGCATGTATAGAAAATATCTCGAAAACGGTCAACCTTAGCGATTTTAAGCAGGTATACCTTTTTCCTCTAGAAAATACAATAGCATCAGAGAGTTGTCAAGAGAGTCATTGTGTGATGCAGAAAAAGTTACAGCTGCTTAAGTGGGCAAATAGTATTGCAGCTAGTGCCCCCTATTAGCTACAACAAAATAAGTATCAGATACATTTTTATCGACCTTGAAAACCTCCCTATACCAATTTTCATGACTATATGAGACACAGTTGGAAAAATATAAAATTAAATTTTAACTTTGACACCCTGTATCTTTCTTAATATCGATTTCCGGAATAGGACAATTCAACTAAGGCGAAATCATTTGATGTAAGAAATTCGCTGTTGCTCTATGTACCATTAATTTTGAACCACCTTGTATAACACCATATATTTAAATTGACCCAATTTCGACTTATTAACGATAGAAAATTTATTTAATTGTTCTGCATATACTATTGGATTTTCAAACGTTAATAAATGGAAAATAGTTCAATTTAAACACGTGCTAATATATATTGTTACATTTTTCCAGTGGGTTCTGATAAAATTGCAACTTTTACTATTTTCAACTAATACTCTCTTTGTTCTCTATCACTCTATACAATTAAATTCACTTAACTACTCTTATATTTTTACAACTATTAGATCTTTAGAGTTCAACACTCAATGATTAACTAACTCAACACGCTTTCTGCCTGCTATTTATATACAATCTAAAATCTATCACGAACACTCCGGAAGAAGCGAGGCCACTCTATATTATTCTCGACCAGGGCATCGAGAGAATTCCATAGTTTCTGAATCATCGCGGCCGGCGATGACACATACGTAGACGCGACAAGGCTAGTTCTATAGGGTAGCACAAAACATTCGGATGGTTGCTAGCCGTGACATCGCCTTAAACCTGATCGTCCCGATCAGCTACGTCCTGTCCGTGATATGCTTTCAGGCTGTCGAGGTGGACAACTTTCCGTTCTGGGCTACGTTGAATTCTATACACTACGTCATTAATTATTTTAATGACTGTATGGGGCTTTTAATGGCTGGACGTTTCCTACTTTTTTTCGTACATTTCCTACTTCTGTTTGTACATTTCCAACTTATTTTGTATAGTGTCTACTTCTTTTCAAATTTCTCATTTAGACCGTCCAATATTTTCTGTAATTTTCCTTGCTCGCCTACAATTACATCCAGCATCCATTTCTGAAGTCGATCCTATTCTATTTGCCTTTTATCTTCTTGGTCTTGTAAAATTTTCTGGAGCCCGTCCTGTTCTGTTTGCCTGTTCTGTTTGCCTTTTATTTTCTTGATCTTGTAAATTTTTCGAAGCCGGTCCTGTTCTACTTGCTTTTAACGTTCATCTTCTTCCCGATCCGTTTGCATTTTATCTTCTTGATCTAGAATTCTCCCCCTAGAATGGGGCCTATGGTACAGGGTCCTGTTCTGTTTGTCTCTCAGTATTTAGATTTTCCATGAAATCGGCCAACATTTTATTTATTTGGTCCATTTATGCCGTTTGTTGCCTTGTATTGACCATATAATGTTCTCAGAGTCCACCAGTTTAAATGGCCTCGTTGACGTACTTGTACCATCTTCTCCCCTCGAAGAACACTTCACAAGGTCCGTTTCTGCACAATCCCACTTCTGACACCAAATGTTACGTTTTTCCCGTGGGTTCTGATAAAATTACAACGTTTACTATTTTCAACTAATACTCTCTTTATTCTTTATCACTCTATACAATTAAAGTAGAGTAGAGTAGAGTAGTTTACTCTTATAACTTTACTACTATTAGATATTTACAGTCCTACACTCAATGATTAACCAGCTTAACACGCTTTCTGCCTGCTATTTGTATACAATCTAAAATCTATCACGAACACTCCGGAAGAAGCGAGGCCACTCTATATTATTCTCAACCAGAGGCCTGTAACACAAATCATACAATTGTAACAAGTCTACAAGTTACAAGTAATCTTCCTGTAACTACAAGTCCTACTTAATTCCGTATCACAATGCCAATTGCTACAATTGTTGAAATTAAATAATTTTGTACATATGTAGCTACATATGTATGAAGCAGACTTGTCACAATACGCTTGCGACAGTTGTTATTCAAGTAGTAAGTACATGTGCTGCGGCTTGGTACCGCGTGTTAAGTAAAATGTCTTCAAAACAAATTGTTTTTGAACGTAAAATGAAATTTTTACATAAGATTAGAGAAAATAAACATATTCTTTTCGGTGCGTTCTCTGAAAAACTGAGAAAGCAAGATAAAGTAGAAAAATGGGAAGAAATGGCAATGGTGGCTCAAAGTATTTGTTTACTTCCCTCGGATAATGATTGGACCTAAGTAAGGGATAGAATCTGGCAGAATTTGAAGAAAACTGCAATGGTGAGTTCTACTGTAACTTGCAATCGTTATTATTGACTTATGGTACATATTTCTTGCTTAAAATTGATGATGCAAAGAAAACTGGAACTGGTGGGATGGGAATGTTAACCGAAGTTGATAATATGGTATTAGAAATAATTGGGAAAGAGTCTCCTGTAATTTGTGGGCTTGGAGTAGCTGAGTCGTTCGAAAAACCTCAGGACCAGTTATGTGAAACAGTCTCAGATGGTGACTCTGAAGGTACTGTCAACAAAAGCCGACCAATCAGTGACCCCATCTACTTCAAAACAAGGCAATGGTAAGCCACTCTGTATAAAGGAAGTTTTGCGGGAATTTTTTTTTGCATAATGCATATAAATCGCAAAGAAACGCTCTAAATCATGTTGCAAACCGCATAATTTTTCAGCGATTCGTTAAAAAATTAAGAGAGTTCAAACATCGCACAGAGGGGCCAATGATGACAAAGTTGGCGAAAATTAAAAATTACGAAACACATCACATTGTTTTATTTTTGCGTAAAATTCTTAAAAGAATAAACAAGCTTCCCGAAATCAATTTTTGTTAGGCGGAAAAACGCAATAAGAAGCCATGACGAACTGTCAAAACTTGTTCCTCGAAACGATCGATTATTTATTATTGACAATAACGGAATCTTATAATAATTGGTGTTATTTTCTATTACGTTTATTGAGAAAGAGATCCCGCACTGATTAATGGAAAAATACTTGTGTCCATCAATTTTTCTTTTTTTTATATGTTGAGTCTTTGGATACTCTTAATAAGTTAAGCAAGTTGAAAAGAATTTCTATGTATACTTTTTGATACACAGGGAGTTACAATTTTTATCAAAATGTTTTTTGATAAATGTTTTAAATAACCTTTTATCGATTTTGGCTGAAATCGGCAGTGTCATTTATAGCGATAAGGGGTTAATTTAGCATTAACTATATTAAAATTATTAAGTCCAGTGGCGTGCCGGGGGAACCTTACCAATATTATTGTCAAAAAAATGTACACTACTTACTTTTTTCTTATTTAGATTTTTTTTCGGATTAAGCATCTAAAAATTCAACTTTTTGTGTCTTGGATAATTTTCTTATCTTGCTTCGTTCTCAAGAGAAAAAAATTAAAAAATAATTTTATTGCGTGTCCGTGGAACACACAAAAACATTTGACAAATTATTTTTAAAAATGTATAGCTTTATAGCAATTTTTATTAGAATAAACTATTAAAATGCAAAATATCAACAGGTACACCCCAGTTTTTGCTAGTTTGGTAGTTTTCAATTTTTTCAGTTGTCCAGGAACATGCAACAAAGTGTTTAATTATTAGTTAGTTAAAGCTAAATTAGCCTTTTATCATTATAAACAACGCTGCTCAAAATTTGCCTAAGAATCTTGAGATATTAATAAAAATTATATTATTGAAAACCATATAAGTTGTCTAAGAGTGAAATTACCACCTAATTTCGTTATTTGAGTGACCTAAAACACAAAGCCAACATGACATATTTTTTGCCAACTTTCGTCACCATCTGTGCATCGGTGAAATTTTCGACTGTGTCAAACCTTTTCTTGACGGGTTTGAATAAAAATACTGAATTTAACAAAAACATATTCCAATTCTACTAAAATGTACCACATGTACTGGGTTAAATTTTCTCAGTGTGGCAAAAAACTGCCAACTAATTAAAATGTTTGTTTGCAGGAAAACGAAAACGAGTTACAAATACAATCCAGGAATCAACACGTAGTGGTTCAAATAAGGAAATTTTTCTTTTAAAATGCCTAATGGATTTTCAATTTATCTTCTTGTTCGTTTGTGTGCCCTGTTGAAATTATTCTGGGCTGGATTTAATGGAACTTCATATGTTGGTGGAATCAACCACTGATTCAGCGGATAAGCGGAATCTCCAAGAATTACAGCATTGGGATGAGGTCTCCAACCATACAGTTGATTGAGTATTTACCATAGCGATCCACATAGGCTGGTTCATTAATTCTGGGAGCGTCTATATTTATAAGTGTTCCATTTATAAGTGTTCCACCACATACTTTAGGAAAACCGGCTATTGCATGAAATCTTTGTATAACATATAACTTATTAAGGGGCCATGACACTATTTCGTCAAATTTGATCTCATTAACAGCACTGACAGTGTCATGTACGCATCTACACACAGTAATTTTTGATACTCCATGCATATCGCAAAAACCATGGTACTGACCTCCATTCCCCAACCAGTGCAGGGCAATTAATGTATTCTGCGGTGGTGTCAATCCATACCACCGAACTGTTTTATTTGCAAGCCTTGGTCCAATATCCCGAAGGAGATTTTCAAATTGGTGCCGGCTCAGACGAAACCTTTCGTTGAATTCGTTATCAGTGAGAAAAGCGAAGTCTTTCCTTATATGAAACCGATGTTCTCTAGGCACATCTTCATAGTAACTTTCCTAATCACTTGACCACATATTGGGAACAGATACGTACGTATTCACAGGACGGGAATTGCCGAAACACTGTGCGTTTACCCAGAGTTGAATATAGGTAAAACATTACCTACACTTGTAGACAATTCTGTAACACAGTTATACAAGTGTTAACTTTGTGTTACAGAATATGTTTACATATGTAGAAATTCTTCCGTAACCCGTAACTACTGGTGCCGTACGGGTAATTACAAGATGAGTTGTGTTATGAAAAAGTTACAAGTGTAAAATATATTCTAACAATTGTAGGACTTGTACGGCTTGTGTTACAGGCCCCAGGGCATCGAGAGAATTCCACAGTTCCTGAATCTCCGCGATAACTCATACGTAGACGCGGCAAGGCTAGTTATATAGGGTAGCACAAAAACGGATGGTTGCTAGCCGTGACGTTATAAATATGTTCAGAATTGAAGGCAGAATCTAGAAAGTAATTAATATACAGGGTGTTCCACTTAAAAATATATTATTTCGACCTGATTCTGCAATACTCTGTATATATGAAGATTATGTTGAAAAGAGATTTTGTAAATGCTTACAGCTTTTGTCTTTAATATTTTTACCTAGTGCAAAAACAGAAAGTTAAATGGCGATGACGTTATAAGCGATCACCTTGTATGCATGGCATAACATTGATTCATATTTTCCTTTTTACGTATATGGGTCGTTTAAATCTGTAACACAAATTGCCTTCGCGAAAGCTGAATTAGGTTATCAAAGTGAGTTTGATATATGCAGATTATAATATTACAAAATATCAACTTACTTCGATTATACTCTTCTTATAAGAAAATTAAATTTAAGGTATCTAACGTTGCTGGATATTACCAAACACCATGGTGGTTTCGGTGGGTGAACTATTTCTTTCTTAACACTGAATCCGTCACAATCACAATCATATAGATCTGACTGAAGAATACTTCATGTTATCGCAACACGAAAAGGTCGTTAAAAGTGTGAGATGCATTTAAATAAGGAGCTTCAGTTATCAGACGAGATGATTTGTACTTTTATGCACTAGTAGGATTTAGGCGGCTTTTTTAAAACGTCAACACAATGCCATTGTCTATTTTATTGCTTTGCCGACTATCGGATTTATGTTTATTCTTCTCTCAAAGTACTCTACTAAATTTCAGGCACCAAGTAAGATCGTAGATTAAAATGAGGAATATTTTAATGGATTTATAGATATTATGAACACGTATTTTATCTTAAGATTCTTTTCCGCTATATAGAAGATATATTATGATGACCTTTTTAACTCTTTCAAATTTTTTTTCTAGCATAGATACATACAGCGGCGTAATTTGGAGGATATTGTACAATTAAAATCTATGTGCTATAAGCAACTTATCTTGCAGGTAAACAAAGTGCTTTTATCAGCGCCTAAAATAGAGAGATAACAATTTTTATACGAAAGCTGCAGTATAGCTTAAAAAAATTTCAATGCTCGGTGGCTGTAGAGTTTAAAGAAGGCATAACGTTATAGTATATTGTGCAACAAGTGTTGAAAATAACACTTTTAACATGAGTGTGAAACTTGATGGCACGAGCCGTAGGCGAGTGGCATATATCACACGAGTGTGAAAAGTGATTTTCACACGCGTTGCAGACTATACTTTTTCTACGACTTCAAATAATATTGATATTATATAATATTTATTATAATATAATATATCAAGCATCTTGTCTTTAAATTAAAATTTATAGTTTACAATGACCATACAAACACTTCTACAGCAATTTGTGTAACTAGTTGATAAGTCGGTATTGAGATGCCAGGGCTGGGACAACGCCCTACCCGGGGCGTTCCTTTAGGGTTTCGTCCTAATTTTTGGAGTTATTCTTTTCATATCTTTGGAAAAAGGCGCCATTCATCGGCGCGGCGGCCTACTCTTATGGATTTGCCTTCCCTCGGGGGACCCATTTTTTACATATTCGGAAAAGGGATGATCCGGGGGTGAAGCCCTAAATTGGGGCTCCTTGAGGCCCAAAGCCCTGAAATGGGGCCCCTGGTACGGGGCCCATTTTTCACAGATTTTAAAATGGGGTCCTCGGGGGGCGAAGCTTTTGAATGGGGCCCCTGGTGTGGGAGCCACACATTTGGTAAAGGGCCCCCCTCTAGGGCGAAACCCTAAAATGGGGCCCAGGGTCGAAACCCTAGAATGGGGCCTATGGTACGGGAGTCCCATTTTTTACAGCTTTCGGAATGGAGCCCCCGGGGGAGAAGCCCTAAAATTAGGCCTCAGGCCTTAGAAGGGGGCCCCTGGTATGAGAGTCCCATTCTCTACAGGGGCTCCTGGGGGTGAAGCCCTAAAATTGGCCCCCCTTTTTTAGAGATCTGGGAATGGAACCTCTGAGGGCGAAGCTCTAAAACGGAGGCGAAGCCATTTAATCTAAATACCCGAATAAGCGTGTGAAAAGTATACTTTGCACACGCCGTGTGCGTTAAGGGGGGCAAGGTTAACGCCGCCCCCCCCCCCCCCCCGGTGGGATTTCTTTTGCCAAAATACTAGCACAAATAAAAGGCACCTAGCACAACCTAGCATATCAATTTTTAGAGCTAGCACACCAACAGTTTAGAACGAAAATGCTGTTAAATTCGGTGGGGGGGGGAAGGGGGGCAGGTTAATGCTGTCCTCTTCCGGTTGGGTTTATTTTGCGAAAATGCTAGCACAAATAAAAGGACCGTTAACCTGGCCACTCGCATTGATTTTTTTCTTCAAAACGCTGACACACGACCTTGAGATCTAGCACAACATAGCACAATTTGTTTTAGAGCTAGCACACTCATAGTAATAAGGATATCTTGTAATTTATGTGGGGGGGGGGCTAGGTTGACGCTAGCCCCCCACCCCCCTTCCCACTTCCGTTAACCCAAACGTTAACTTGACCCCCCTCTCCCCCGCATTTGTGGTCTATTATTTTCAAAAATGTGTGCTAGACTGTGCATGCAATTAATAAAGGTGCGGGGGTGCTAGCGTTAACCTAGCCACCCCCCTCATAAATTAGAGGATATCCTTAGTACTATGAGTGTGCTAGCTATAAAACAAATTGTGCTAGGTTGTGCTAGATCTCAAGGCCCTGTGCTAGCGTTTTGGAGAAAAAAAATCAAAGCGGGGAGGAGGAAGGCAGGTTAACGGATCTAATAATTTTTGGATCTCGTTCCAAGAATATAATTTTGCGACCTCGTCCGTCTCCTACTGCGGAACCTATTTACGGTAGGTTTCCGCTGAGGTCAGATTCGAACTCGCAGTCGTGGAAAACACCACCAATCCGAATTTCTGCCAATTATCTCCAAGGCCTCTTTTGGTTACCTCAATAGGTGCCGGTAGGTGCCCAATATATTTTCGGCTTAAATCGCTCTGGTCCGAACTGCTACACCGACGTCATCGATTTCGGCCGAAAATAGTTATTTGTTTTACTAGGCAGCAAAGTAGTAGATTGACTGCCGCGGCTGATAGTTCAGGAATTCAGCTAAGGCAGTCAATCTACTTTGCTGCCGAGTTGAAAATATAATTTTTTCTCCGATTGTTTATAATGATATATGTATATTGTATATTTGCAAATTATTACAATTCCCACAATCTTTTTATTTTTCCTGTAGTGATAAATTAAAACAAAATTTGATAGAAATCGCATTTGTTGGAACGGTTGGTTGCTATGGAAATGTATATGTCCATAATAAATAGGTTTGTTCTAGCAGGACATTTCGGACGGTTTGAAGCCATCCGGAGTTTGCGCATAGCGATATAAGCGTCGCTTTTATTGCTATGCGCAAACTCCGGAGGCTTCAAACCGTCCGAGATTTCATGCTAGAACAAACCTATTATAGTTTGACAACTCATATCAAACGTTTTATTCCCGTGGAGACTAATCATTTTGCTGCCTAGGCAGGAAAGTACTTACTTTGCTGCCAAGGCAGGAAAAGTAATACTTTGCTGATTGATATGTGTCTGCAAAATTAATATTTGCTGTCAATCGGAGAAAAAGTTCTTCTCGTCTATTTCTCATACAAATCAAAAGTATTTAAGCCTTCTACGATGTGGAGCCACTATTCAATGTTACGCACAACAATATCTGTTAATAAAAATGTGGACATACGTAAGTTTACCAACTTGATTGCTTTTTTGAAAAGGGACGCAGAAGGATATCGGCCAAAAAAATCGAAAACTTTCAGTAAGGAAGATTTTAGCAAATTTTTGATAGAAGCAAATGATCACGATTCTTTAGGCTCGAAGGTAATTTTTATAGTTGGAATAGCAGGAGGTTGTCGGAAAAATTAACTCGTACATATGCGTACCGAAGACGGTAGTGACTGTGATTCTTTTATCAAAATAAGTATCGCAGATACAAAAACAAAAATTGCAAGATTGTTTACAATAGCCGAAGATGATATACCTGGAATTAATCTCATTGCAGTTCAAAAGCATATTCAAATTCGGCCAAATCATTATATACTAGCCATGCTTTCCGAAGATCTTCCGCAACATTACTATCGGATGCTGGGGCTGATTTACAAACGCTGAAAATGCATGGCGGATGGAAGCCCAATGCCGTTGCTGAAAATTATATTGAAGAATCTGTTGAGATTAAAAGAAAAACGACTGTGAAAATACTTGGCAAAATACATCGTTAAATATTGCAGTTGTTAAATAAAAGTACATCGACAAGCATATAACAATGGATTCTTATGTGTCTCAGATTGTTAATAATGAAGAGGATGAGTCATCATCTCGAATACTAGCTAATAATTCCAATGAGTAAAAGGCAGAAATATTCCGTGGCAATAAATTTGAGAATTGTACATTTAACATTATTTATAATAAAAAATAATGTATTTAATTTTTTAATGAAGGCATTGTACGTAATATCATAAAAATGTTAGTTTTCTGATAAAAACGAATGGATGTGTGTACCAGTATGTGTTGGTAAAATGACTAAATTAACACTAGTGTTAAAATGACTCGTTTTAGCACAAGTGTTAAAATGAACCCATTTTAGCACTAGTGCTAAGGTTAACCACTTTTGACAACTTAAATCAATGTCAAAAGGGCAGCTTTTCGTAACTGAATTACAAAAATAGTTATTTACACTATTATAAGGGATGTAAGTGACATTTACTAGTCGAGGACGATTTTGTGCGCAAGCGATAGCGAGGGCTGACAGTATAGTTCGAGACTATTAAATGTACTTACATCCCGTGGAGTATATAAGATTTTTTTCTGCTCCCTGCAGAATTTATTCTTGGATTTTTATTAGTTTAATTCGATACTTTTCGCATGAAATTATGAAGACAGCTCTGGCCGGTTTATATAGCGTCATAAACATTCTTATTTTATCAATAACGTCAAGCTGACAGTTATTATTAAAAATTGAAATTATTGATTTGTATAATAGCCAAGATATAGAAGAATCAGCAAATATCGCTTGTCTGTCGCTGCTGCCAGAAAAATCGAGGAAGAGGTATGAAGCAACGTATCAATACTTCAAGAAATGGTGCCAAACAAAGACTGCTTCTCTAGTTTCAGAAACCGTGCTTTTGGCGTACTTTCACGAACAATCTGCTGTATATTCAAAAGCGATCTTATCGTGCGGGTTCAAAGGTCACAATTTTCAGTAAAAACTTCATTCGTGGCAGATTTTGCGTGTAAAATCTGTCAAAGGAATGACATTTAATGAAAAATGTTACCTTTGGATCCGCACGATAAGACCGCTTTTGACTATATTAAAGTTTCCATCAAGCTTATGGTGTGAATATTCCATGTTGAAGTCCACCATTTTCATAGATTTCCAAGTATCATAAACTTCCAGCATTTTTAAAAAGAAGAAATGACGGGTATAAACCTAAAAAATCCAATGTGTTTGACAGAGAAAATGTGAATAAATTCCTGTTTGAAGCCTCCGATGATATTTATTTAATGATGAAGGTGTAATGATATGGGAATTGCTGGAGCGTGCCGTTCTAATGAACTCTGTGTAATGAAAATGGACAATATTGAATTAAGGCATGAAGTTATAATTGTTACTATTCCTGATTCCAAAAATGGAAAGGCACGTAAATTTACAGTTACTAAAAGTGACGCTGAGAAGGTTTGTTATTTCAAAATAGTTCAAAAGATCTCACATGACGAATTTTAATCCTCGCTTCTTCATGCGATATCAAAATGGAAAGTGCTTAAATCAGCCTATCGGGAAAAAACACGATTTCTTCAATTCCAAGTAAAATTGCTACATTTCTGAACTTTGAGAATTTTAAGCAGTATACTGGACACTCCCTTAGAAGAACGTCGGCTACTTTGTTAGCAAATACTGGAGTTGATGTCTTAGCTCTCAAGCGACATGGGGGATGGAAATATGCAACTAATGCGGAAAGTTATGTAGCCGAGAGCATCAACAATAAAAAGGAAGTGGCAAATAAAATTTTGTAAAATATAACGAAGCCAGAAGTCTCCTGCAGTACTTCAAGAAAAACAGAAAACTTGGTTAGAGATGGAGAATTTATGGAGTCAGAACATTCCATACAAATTGAGAAAAACCGAGAAAACATTTATCCAAATTGTGTAAATAATATTGATAATTGTAATAATTGTACTATTAATATTCATTTCACTTGATATTACTCCATTTTTATAAATCATTGTTAGCTTGACGTTGTTGATGAAATAAAAAATTAAAGGTATCTCCTATGTTTGTAGTTTAAACTTAATGAATACAGGGTGGCATACATTATTACCCCCCAAGGGTGGTAAGTTGACTTACAACCCGTCGTCAAGGGCAATCGATACTTTTTTGGTAATTATCACTTACGTCCTTCATAACAGTGTCAAAATGGGTTGTTTACAATACAGGGAGGGGAAAAACATATTTTAAAACATTTATTAAGAATTGGTCTAGTGGCCAAAAGTTATGTGATATATATGTCGTAGTCATATACTGAAATCCGTCATTTCATGAAAAATCTAGTCACATCATGAAGCGTCGGCATGTTGTGTAAAAATATGAAGCTACATAATCAGACAAGGCTTTTCATGGAAAAACCCATATTATGGCGGCGTATTGTGTGTAACACAACCTGCCTAACTTTGAACGTTCCCGTTTCATGAAGTGCCCACGAAGAGGACGCACATTATGTTTGAATGGCGTATGTTAATTTGGTATTTAAAGGTAGGATTATACGCATTTTAAGATCCTTTACAGGCGTAGCCGACTATATCAAAATCGGCCTCTCCCATTGGTCGATCCGCATGGCCCTCCGCTCGCTTCGCTCGCTACTGGGGCTCAAGAAAAGGAAACTAACCAGGTGCTAACCCAATCTAACCCAAGACATACCCAAAATCAAGAAAAAAAGCTGTTTAGAAACATAATCAAAAAAAAAAAAGCAACGGGGTTCGAACCCGTGTTTTCCAGGTGAGACCCAACGATTTAAACCTCTACACCACGAGAGCTCTTGCGAGAAATTGATTGCATCACGAAGACATATTGTTAAAGTTTTAATACACACCTTTTTTAATTGTTGCATATTGTATGGTCGCTTATTTGGATACTGCCTATAGTATTCATTGTAGTGTCCATCAAATAACTCCTTTCCAGTATTTTGTTCCATGCCTTCCACAAATAAAGATAAAATATTATCTAGCAGCTTTGCCCGCTTCACGAAGTACCGTTCTTTAAATTCAGTCGGATCATGTTACGACGCTATCCGCCGAAAGAATGTAGTGATTTCGGGAAACGCCTCGGCAGATTATGTAGCCTCATTTATTTACACAATATGCCGACGTTTCATGATATGACTAGTCTTTTCATGAAAAAGCGGATTTCACCATGAGACTACGACATATACATTACAAGTAGCTTATCGAAAATAATTATTCTTATAAACGGTATTAATATTTTGAGTTTCAAAATATAGTAAATCCGTTCCTGTAGATGGGAATCATCACCACTTTTCAAAACAAATAGAATAAAGACGCACCCCACTTCACACTTGATGTGACCAGCCATGAAAAGGTGCTAGTTTGAAAATAATGATTAAGTAAAATAACCGAAATAGACCCTTGGCACGTTTTTATAATTTTATTACCTTAGCTTTCTGCCTTTAACATCACTTCTAAGTTATTTTTGGCATCCACTTCATGACGAATGCCTATTTAATTGCTATGAGAACTTTTATTGTCGCTTTAAAGTAGTTAATAAAACAATTTAGTATAAGAGATAGCCCTTAACGCTGCTGTTAATTGAGACACTCTCTATGTTAAAATATAATATATTTCTAAAAAAACGTGCTGTAGGTGTAGAATTATGCTTTCCTACGAACACTTATGAAAATTAGAGAAAGCCCCTTATACTACACACATGCTGAACATTTTTTCAACGCACGTGTAATGTCAACACGACTCTATTTAAATAGATGACAGATGCTGTCACTTTGACAGCATAATTGATTTGACATTTTGACTTGACAGGTAAGCGTAGCGCTACAAGTACTTTATTGAAAAGTAGTTTTTCAACACGCGTGTGACATTTATCATTTTCTTAAGAATCTAAGAGGGGTTATATTTTATTTTCGTAGGTGATCATAGTCCAAATATAGATTACTCCCGTAAAGCCCCGGATTTTCGCATTTGGCTAACTCCTCGTGCTAAATAGCCTCATCAATTGGAAACCAGTACTTTTAGCACGTATTATGTCATATACTTACTATTATTGGTTTTTACTACCTAATAATATAATATACCAAGTCCAACCGAAATCGAAAATAATGCTAGTTGTTGACATTCGTCTACAAGAATTAAACACTTAACATAAGAAATTTCCAAACTGAAAGGTTAGAAACAAAGCGATTTAGCATTTCCTTTGATAAAACCCTGTGGTGTTTCGAAATAATGGAATATTGCAAATATTTCAGTAAATTCTTATATTTTTGAAAAACGCCTGAATTTATCGATTTTATTTTCAACCGCGCAGTTTTTGTCATAAATAAATAATATACAGGGTAATTCATGAAGGAGATATAACGGCTGCTTCCTTTTTTTTAATAGCAACTTACAAATATTTTCAAAATTTCGAATTTCACCCAAAATTCTAGATCGATATGATGTTAAATAATGTAATATTTAGGATACATATAATACTCCTTGCAACGGTTCTTATAAGTTTTTTTTATATATTCCATGTTTTGTCGTCGAACTATTTTATACACATTTTTTTTTTCAGATGGTTCATAGGACTTAAATCAGGAAATCAAGGTGGCCTTTCCGCAGCACTCCCGCTCCCTTCATGGGGATATTGACATTATTGACGTACTCTTCACGCAAAGTGGAGAGGAGCAGCGTCTTGCTGACACCATATTTGTGGCTGTGAAATATCCCGTGATTTGGAACGGCAGTGGTCAGAGCAAGAGAAGGAATTAATTCTAAAAATAAATACTCCAATATGTTTCAAAATTTAGGTTCCCTAGGAAAAAGTACGGTACGGTCCTAATATTCTACTATTGCTCATGCCCATCCAATCATTGAATTTTATGGATACTGAGCATCATTATTTATAATCCAATGAGGATCTATTTGGGACATGTGACGATAGTTTTGCTTGTTAACTTTCCTGTTTAATAAAAATATAGCATTATTTGTAAATATCACATTTTGTATAAAATTTAAAATTTGGTCACAAAATCTTAGACGATTTTCCGGATCATCCTCAAGGAGTTCTTGTACATGACAAACTTCGTAAAGACAGTTATTTTTTTTTAAATCTGTATATTGAACTCGAATAAGGGTTCATCCTTGGCCAAATTATTTAGGGACATGTGGGGATATTCGGAAAACTGGTGTTATATCCCCGTCATGCGTTACCCTATATATTATTTTTTTATTTTTACAGTTGTAGTCTGTGGGCCAGGGAGAGTTCACTTATTGCATTAAGATCTCGATTTATAAATTGCTCTGCCTCCCAACTATTTTCAAAATCAAAACAACAATAAATCTGGGTATCATCAGCATATGCTTGTACTTAACACAATCTTAGTGAGTTGAGGATATCAGATGTATAAATCAGAAAAAGCAAAGGTCCCAAAATGGAACCCTATGGTACTCCTTATAAAATTTCTATTTGATTTAAGAATTTGCCACCGGAACATATTATTTTCCGATAAAAACTAGAAAGGTACGATGCAACAAGTTGATATGTCAGAAAAGAAAAGCAGAAATAAATTAATAATTTATGATTTACTGTATCGAATGCTTTAGAAAAATCCAAAAATCTTAAGACGCTCAAAAGTTTCCTGCACGAATAAAATCATCAATGACATTAATAAGAGCAATATCAGTACTTGATTATAGTGTAGTTATATATTTGATTAAATAAAACTTTCTCGGATATCTTAGCAAGCGCAGGAAATACGCTTATTAACCTTTACCAGCGACTGAGACTTATCACCGCAGACAGAAGCAGATTACAGCAATTAATAAAGACCTGGAGAAAGTTCAAACTTGGGGCGATAGAAAATTGGCCCAGTTCAATGCAGGAAAGACCCAAGCAGACATCATTATGGTAGGATCGACCATTCCTTCATTCTCGACCGGAATCGGCGTCTCGGTCAACAGCAATATGTCCTGGCATGACCACGTTGCTAACATCGCAAATTCAGACTCCCAGAAGCTTGGTGCGCTATTTCGCAACAAAAAACTTTATGCAGCGCAGCAGTTGCTCTTGCTCTACAAAGCGCAAATAAGACCGTGCTTAGAATATTGCTCACACATCTGGGGTGCCGCACCAAAGCACACCCAGATGCTGCTGGATTCCATTCAGAAGAGAGCTGTGCGACCCGGAGTTGACCCGGAATCTGGATAGTCTGGAACACCGCAGACATGTGGCAGAGATGTCCCTGTTTTACAGATACTTTCACGGCAGATTTTCCTAGGATTTGGCCCTCCTCATCCCGCCCCTGGCAACGCCTGTCAAACATTCACGACAGACGGCAAGAGCTCACCAGTTCGTTGTACATTTGGAAACACCTAGAACATCGCTTTACAAGAACTCCTTTGTCTGGCGCACTGCATCACTGTGGAACTCACTCCCGGGACATATCTTTCCCGCTAATTGCAACCTTCAACTATTCAAAAACCGTGTCAATCAACATCTTCGCACACACACCGCTCGTCGAGCGCCATAGGATCTCCTTTTGGTGTGTGTGCCACTGCCATAAAAACAAGAAAGTCATTAAAATAAATAGGATTATTATTTTTGGCTAAGGGTTTTCCAATAGATATTTTCCAAATATTCGGAAAATAATTTATTTCTAAACAGGAATTAATAATATGTGTTATATTATATAGTAAGGACTGCAGTATTTTAGCATTAACGACGAAATTTCATCTAGCCCTGTTGCATTTATTTTAATTTGATGCATGTATTGATTCGCCTCAGATACAGTGGTCAAATTAAAAGAAAAATTTAGAGAGTTATTAGAAAAATTATTTCAATAACATTGTATACTTTCATTACAATTAGACCTATTTCGAAGACATTGAAAAAAAGACGTTTATTTCCTCAGGTTCATTTAAGTAATTTAGAACAGTTGTTTTTTTGTTAGAAGTAATATTAAAATTATTTAAGGCAGGCCATGTTTTTTTTAGAATTATTTTGGTTACACAAAGAACTTAAGGTATATTTTTTTCTCTCTTCTTATAGCTGAAACTGTTAAATTTCTTAAGTTTTTATAAAGAAGCATGCCATTATTATCCCTTATGTCCAACTTGATTTTGACCATCAAAATGGCTATAAATTTGAACTTTGAAAAGACCGAAATACAAAATTTTTCACTATATAGGTATATACGTTTACAATAGTAAATGTTATATATACTTAAGTAAAAGTTGCTTATAATAGCATTATTTAACTCTTATTATAGTTTTGATTACACTTCACAGCTTTGAGAACTGCTACTTGAATATGGAGATAGGCACTAATAATAGATTAATTTAACAATCTGTGACGTTCTGTAGAATGCTATTTTTTTTTAGTCAATATTTCGAATACTATACAATTTAGGTCTGCTTTAAATCAAATATGCAATCCATTTTCCGTATAACATAAAAATCTGTTTACAGACAGGGTAGGGTACCTCTTTTCTTGTATATTTATAATAAACTTTACGTTGATATTGTAACTCACCTTCATATGTTTTCATAATACCTCTCTGAAAACTATAATTTTCGACGTCTCTGTAGAGCAGAGAAAGTAAGTCTTTCCGGTGCGCCCGTAAGTCCGGAAAAGTTTTCCGGTGCACGCTAAATTTGCAGTTTTTTAGTTACAAAATTAGTATAAAGTATTATAAATTGGGTTAAAATTATACAGCGATGCAGCCTACAAAATTAAGTACATTTTAGCGTCAATAGTCTAATTTTTCAGTAAAATTATTTTATTTATTCTGACCTTACTTGTCATAAATACATCAAAACTAGCTGCCTATTCAATTACAATAATGCATACAAACTCATTTCCATAGCAACGCTTGATAAGTATTAGATACCTGTGTCTTGCAAGTTTGACGTTTACTTACATTTTAATTCAAAATGCATTATGACGTGATTTTGGATACATAAAATAAAAATAATTTTATGTTTATGTTTTGATTTCAGAGAGGTATTATGAAAAATATCGTTCATTACACGTCCAGAAACAGCTTTTTCCGTGCTTGCACGACTTCAGAAACTGTCGTGCGCGCACTAGAAAAGCCTAGTTTCCGGACTGGTAATGAAATAATTGAAATAATATTCCGCTTTTTATAAACGTCAGAGAAACTCATTGTAGCATTGTCAAATACCTTGTTTTACCTTGAAATTTATTGAATACACTTTATATGTTTATATTTATGTCTCAGTAAAATGTACTAGATACTTATGATATCATAATAACTTCAGGTCTGATTTTTGTCCTTTTCAGAGTAGTAGCTGTTCGACTAGGTTTCGTAAACATTTTTCAAAGGTTCTGGTTATGCAGTTTAGGTTGCTAGCTATTGTCTTCATAGATTTTAATACGTGAGCTCTCTTTTAAATACTCAGGAAAATGCTCACAAGCTTTTCTTTGATCTAAAAGTTAATAAAAACTTAACAGTTTGTTCGACACCAATGTAACCTTGAGTTTGTTTATTACTTATTACTTCAAACCAATTATTGCTTGCAATGCCTACCTCAAGCAATTTGGAGATCATAAGAGGCATCTAATGTATATTATAATTAATTTATCTAATTGTGTTTCGGTGTATTATTTTCTTTTGTTTTATTCATCTTTCGAAGAGATTTGGTTTTTCATTTATTAAGGTTAAGTCTGGCAGATATGATTTTGACAGTTACAGATTCATTCGAATCGACGTTTCCAAGTAACGGTTTCTATTAAGGCGTATTTAATTGCTGCTTGCCGAATATGGTTTAGAGCAAAAGTTCTATTAACCGAGCTATGACGTTGGGTGCTCCATCATGCGCTTGGGTTCGTTATTTCAACTAAGTTAAGTTGGCAACTATGTTGCGGAGGACGGTGCCACAGTTTATACCGTACCCGAATCAGTTAAACAACTCTCCACGTGTTTTGAAGTCAAGCACTTCAACCAATAGAAGAGCTGGGAGTTCTAATCTTGCGCCTGCGCTCAATGAGTGAACGTTGCCATTATAAATAAAACATCAGTTCGGCATATATGTATCTCTCTTTTCAATGAGATACCGCCTGTAAGGAGACAGAGATAGAGATAGTGTTGGCGACAATTAACCGTAAAACGAGGCACGCAACAGGCTTGTATTGTGCTCGTATTCAGATGAGATCTCGATTAATGATTTTCTGCGCGGCGACAGGGAAAGTATGTTGATTGAAAAGGAACCGAAAAGCGAAAACTACCATCTTGTTTGTTCGAGAGTCGGCTTTGTTTGTAGTGCTTTTTGTGGACTGCTTTCGCGAATTTTGTGTATTAAATCCATAGACCTAGTTATATGCCTATGATTAGATCCTAGTTCGACTCTGTCCACGGCGCAGCTGGCCGTATAATTCTGACGGTTCCAACTAATAATGCACATGCTCGAAATATGAGAATCCATGAAAAAATAGAATTTGGCTTCACTAACATCAAAGGTGCCGGCTCAGAGTTGTATAACTGATTCGGTGACGGTATAAACTGTGACGGTGCTGACATTCGTTCTGTGACGCCCGTGCCGTCTTGGCGACGAGTCGTGAGTTCCGCATTCTTTGTGGAGCCCTTTCGAGGTGTCTCATGGCCTCATGGACGGGTTCAAATAATTAGGGTAATTATTTTATGGTATTTTTGTTACGTTTAAGTATTTTGACTCTAATCAGTGCCATGGAGGCTACCTATAAAAGTTCTGGTTGAGTTACGAGAATCCTACCTCCACGTGGTAAATCTAATAAAACAAATTTTTCATGCTGTCTTCAGTGAAATTAATTGTGTTTTCCAATCTTTTTAGAAAAATTCCTATTGCTGTTGCTCTCATATGGCCGATCCTTATAATTGACTGTTATTGGTTTTGAAGAAATGTCTCTCGAATGGACACTATGCCTTGTTCCACTGGCCTTTACCGTCCTCTCCACGGGTACGGCTTTGGCACCAGTATATCGCTTTGCCTTGATTGCGAAATCTATTTTTGCATGTTTTGGGTTAAAACCACCACTTGCGTTTTATGCTCTTGTTGATTATGATCGGCTGGATGTAGTGTACCAATATTTGGAACGGTCAGGTTATGAGTTGAAGGGCTTTGGAGATGCATACACCGTATATATACTAATACTGGTATTTATTTGGAGAATATTTTAAGATTAAGAATACCTACTTCATGATTTGTAAGTAATATCATTTACCCATTTGCAAGGCTGTCTTGGCAAATTTAGATTTTCTACAGATTGAGTGATTATACACACATGTCTTATTTTATATCCTTGCGGCAGAATAAAATTCATGAATTTTAAACCCTGTGCGCTATTTACCAACTCGTCAATTTAGTAACCTATTACTGGGTATGCAGAATACTTGCCTAACAGTTTGTATCTGACACCATTGTTGGTAATAGTCAATATTATGTAAGCTTCTTTTCTATTGCTTTATTGTTTTTTCATGTGATTGTAATTGTACTGTATAATTGTTTTTTTTTATAAGTAGGGAAATAATAAAGTATTTATTTTGGGGAAATATTATGCCTTATTGAGAAGCTCAACAGGATTTAATAACGTTGTAGATTTTTCCTAGTTGAGTCTCAATTAACTAGGTGGCGCCTAATATTTTTATTAAAGTGTACCGAGGATCGACGAATCTAGCTCTTCACTGTATTATTATACTGACTGCCGTTTGCATCTATTGGTAAGTTTACTAAATGGGTTTAGAAAAAGTTGCCATACCATCAGAGGAACAAATTTATTATATTTGGTAATAATCGTCATAGGTGAGCTTAGAATTATGGAAAGTAATAATAATAATAATATGCTTAGACAGCAATCAATGTTATTTTAAGTGCTTTTCTATTGTTTCAAATGTACACATATTATATTTACCTGTCACATCGCTTCGGTTATGTGGTGGGGACAAAAATGGATGTGCCACAAAATAGTCCATAATCTGAAAAAGAAATAAATAATTTTATAAAGGTACAGTTGAAGTTTTCGTCCCAAAGAAAATAGAAACACATTTTATATTAATCTAAAATATTATAATTATACTAAACTATAGAAAACTTAAACCCATTCAATATAATTATTTATCAAATAAAATTTGTTCCTGATAAACTGGCTTATTAATATTAATAATATTAATAATAACTTCCTGCATCGTCGCATAGAGCAAAGATGTGAGTAAAAAAACTCAAAGAAGTTTGTTTCTTAGTTACGCAAGCTTTTTCAAAAATGAACGCTTCTCTCCGTTCTTCTAATAAGAATGAATGAATTTAGATTCTAGATTTTTCTTACAACGTTACCTTTTTCTTAGACCATTTTTGAAATGAAAATCAAATTTAGCCGTCATGCGTAAAAAGTGGCGCTCGGCTATCGCTCATTCGATAAAGTCCGCCAACCAAAGAATAAAGAAGATAAAGGAAGGAGCTTGTGCGCCGTTTGACACTTAATACGTGCGACGAACTCCTGAGATATCGAGGAGGCTGCGGAGGAACCATAATATGTCACATTCTGACGTTATGTTTTGGTGCTTCCTACGTTTTGATAGTATTTCTTGTGTTTAAAGCTATTTTTTGCAATTTACTTTGATTTGGATCATTGTTTATTTGTTTAGTAATATTATTGTAGATAATGCGTTAGTTCATATAGTGTTTATATAGATATTTAGTGGTAAAAGTGTGTATTTTGGACTAAAGAAGGAAAGTAAACATGGTTACTTGTGCAGCTTGTGATCTTTCGAAAACTCCAACAAATTCAGAACTTGGAATAACATTTCATCGGTAAGTGGGTATTTTACCCCTTATTTTTCTGTTTTTTACCATTTAATAAAGCAAAATTATAAATTGTCTAATTGTCAACAAATAGGTGACAGATCTAATCATGAGCGTACCCGTAAAAAATATAGCATTAAAAATCAATTTTTGCAAGAATATTGGACAGTGCTAAAAGTAATACTTGTCTTTTATACTTGACATGTTAAAGTTTATTCTGCCAATAAAATGCTAAAATTAGTTATTTGAATATATTTGAGCATTTGAAATGCAAAAATAAGCAAAATATGGTTAGAGAATAGTGCGTTAGTTTTGAAGGGTGCTTCTTCAATAAAATTAGGTAGTACATATTTTTTTAATAAGGAGCACACTTCAAAACTACCCCACTATTATCTAACCATATTTTGCTTATTTTTGCATTTCAAATGCCTAAATATATTCAAATAACTAATTTTAGCAGTTTATTGGCAGTATAAACTTTAACATGTCAAGTATAAAAGACAAGTATTACTTTTAGCACTGTCCAATGTTCTTGCAAAAATTGATTTTTAATGCAATTTTTTTACGGGTATGCCCATAATTAGATCTGTCACCTATTTGTTAACAATTAGACAATTTATAATTTTGCTTCATTAAATGGTAAAAACCAGAAAAATAAGGGTAAAATACCTACTAACCGATGAAATATTATTCCAAGTTCTGAATTTGTTGGAGTTGTAGAAGGGCCACAAGCTGCACAACTAACCATGTTTACTTTGCTTCTTTAATCCAAAATACACACCTTTACCACTAAATATCTAATTAAATACTATATGAATTAACGCAATATCTACAATAATATTACTAAAGAAATAAACAATGTTCCAAATCAAATTAAATCGCAAAAATAGCTTTAAACACAAGAAATACCAACAAAACGTAGGAAGCACCCAAACATAACGTCAGAATGAGTCATACAATATAATATACTATACTGTCATGCCTTATTTAAAACGAATCCAACTCCAAATTTGCAAAAATTCGTCTTCATTTTATTTACTCAGTCGTTTAAGTACTAAAAAAGCATTACTGGAAAGAAAAATCCCTAAAAAAAATTGTAAATGACAGCAATTTACAGACAATTTTACAAAATATCTTAAGGCCGACTAATTTATTAGATATTTTAGTGTTATTTTAAAGGCAAGCTATAGGATTTAACGGATAACATTTTTAACGTTATGTTTGATACTTTTCCATTTCAAATATGAAAAATAAACTTCTGTATGTAAATTTCAGGTGCCTAAACTTATATGTTTACATTTAGATTTAGATACAAAAATTATCGAAAAAGAAAAAACAGAAAGTTGCGTTTCTTTTTCGGATAAGTGCTGCTTTTTACATACCTCGTAACCATCATGTAATAATCATTCATGTAATTTAGAATAATTGTCAATTGGTGATGTTATTTATTTAAAACTTCACTTTACCTATTAACCTGATGAAAACAGGTACAAACATTTTTTCACACACCACTTTTCCTTGGTATTTTCGCAAGATTTCTTTACATAGGTATTTAGCTAATAAAATGAAATTTATCCTAAGGAATTTAATTTTTATATTTCGGATATACCTAAAGTATCTAGCAAAGTTAAAACATTTATATGATCCGCAAAAAACGCACGTATTTTTATATACATGTTGGCAATATTTATAAATTATAACTTTTTTTGAGATCCCTGTACCAGTAAGTAATAAACAACAAAACTATATAAATACATAGTATAAGTATTTATTTTTTGTTGTGCAATCGTTTTAGGAGACGCCACTGGTAATCTGGGCGCCATATGCAAGCACCAATCCGGTCTAATGTCAATATGTATTTTGCTCCTTCCTTCCTATTCTTTATTCATTGCCGCCAACGGTCAATTGTTTTAGGCGACCAGACTTTCCGTTTCCTAGAAATTACGTCAAATGAGCGATTTTTCAAAAATTTGCGTTGATACACGATAAGTTCCGAAAAATGTAATAACCTTATTGGAATATTCCTATCTTTTGACGGTCTTCCGAACTCTGTTGAAATTAGTGAGATTCAGAACATTGCGAGCAATTTTTTGGGTCATATATATTTTTAAAAAAGAGAACACTTTGAGTCGTTCTAGCGGCCAAAAAATCGAGAGAATGCAAAAAATTGAGAAGCAGTTTAATAGACAATATCCAATAAAAAATAGTCTCTAAGTGCTGCTTTGATTAGAAAACGTCGGGAAAATGGACTTTTCAAGGAAAATGTAAAAATATCGATCTCTAGGTAAAAAAAATATATTTTCTATTTTTTTCTCTTTTTAGAACTTTACTTGATGAGAATCTAGGACAAAACTATCTTAGGAGACACTTTGTAAATGAAGATGCCAGTTATACAAGGTGAGCTATTTGAGCCATTTCGAGTTTGGCACGTTACCACAATATTTTATATTACGAATAATCTGGATCAAACAAAATTAAAGAGGAGGTATACCACCAGAACGCACCAAAAAATCACATCGATCCAAATTAATATGCCGAATTGGTGACTTTCTTACTTTCAGTTTGAAAAACCTTCTTATAGCGTCCGTGTCAGCCAACTCATACTTATTTTCAAGAAATCGATCTCATATTCAAAATTTTCGTGATTTCCACTAGAAAAAAGATATATAACGAAATACGAGAAATGCCAGGTGAAATTAGAACATGCAGAAAATCGCAAAATTTTTTAAAAGTTTTTGACATTTCCGCAATTCGACGAGTCTGAATAGATAGCTTTGCTCTGGATGAATTATGAAAAATTTGGAGGAATACGTCGCCAAATATTTTGACATGACGTTTTGGTTAAAGTATGTAGTTGTATACATTTAATTGCCTAAAACGAAGAGTTTGAAGCTACAAAAATGGGTCAGGAGCGAAAGTTGTGAACACTTTTTGGTGATTAGAAGCAGTTTCTGGTGGACTTTATGGTAGCTTTTGAGGCAAAATTTTACTTTTGGCATATCGATGCGTATAGTTTTTGTGATAAATAAGTACTCACTTGCATGAAATCTCATTTAAAATGATATGAAGATGAGAAAATAAGCCAGGTATTTAGACATTTTTCAAACGAATGCAGGGGTTTTTGTCGATTTTGTGCGAGAGTTTGAGATAAAATTTTACTTTAAACATCAAGTTGTGGCACTTAAGTTTAAAATATGAGTTTAAATTGTAAATCACTCAGCTGCTATACTCACTCGGCAGAACTCGATTCATCTCATATTTTTTTATTCTTAGGGTATAACACAAAGGCAAAATATCAACCAAGGCAAAGTTTATCTGAGTAATTGGTGCATAATTATGTACTGTAAATATTATTACTTTGTGAACACAGAATACAAAAGAATGCTTGTACTTCATAATATCAATCTCGCTTTGTCGAAATTTTCATTTTTGTCACGTGGTCTAAAGCACACACTATTTTTTATAACAGAAATGTTAGGCCCACACATTGCGGCTCATATTTTCAATTGCTTAGTCCTTGGTAAAGAGATGAGACAATCGAAAAAGGCAAATCCATCTTTAAATACAAATTATTATGTAAAATTATGCCTTACAGATTTTCCAAAATGCTGATGTAGATCCAAAATAGTATAATCCAATATTCATAATATAAAAATAATAATAATAATGCTTTAATGTCAACAAATTTCACAATTTGTAGACAAAGCAAGAGCAAGAGTACAAAACATATAAAAACATAGAATGAAAGAAAAGGAAAAACCAAACTATACAAAACTTTGTAAAATTGTGCAATTTGTACGTGGTCAAAATTTCCTGAAATATTATATAAAATACTAAATATCAAAATATTTAACCATTTAAACATCAAATACTAAACCCTAAACACCAAACATTAAACCAGTGTGTATGATGCTCAAAATTAGGTATTAATAAATAAGTCGTTTACTGCGTATAAAGCCCTCTCCAGTAAGTATGATCTCAAAGCTCTGCGAAATGCAGGAAAAGATGTTATTGACTTCATTTCAAATGGTAGATAATTGTGCATTTTTTTTGCATTGTACAGTATAGAGCTTTTAACTAACTCTGAGCGTGGGGTTGGCAGATAAAGATCATACTCCGTATTCCTAAGTGGATAGTTTGTGAGATGGCCTTTCTGGAATAGCAGATACGTGCTTGCGGATTAAGTAAACTGATTGAAATATGGATAAGGAAGGAAGAGTTATTATTTTAAATATTTTAAAAAATCCTGGCAGTGGGTTTTACTGTTTGGTCGCAATGACTATCGAACAGTAGTAGTTTGAAATTACGCTCAAATTTAAATGCACAACACTAACCCAAACTAACCCAAACTAACCCAAACTAACCCCAGAATGAAAGGGCGTATCGGAGGTGCGACTAAAGGGCATAATAGACTGTTCTAGCAGTTGACAAGTTAAGCTCCCTGGAAACCGTTCTTAGCGCAAAACAGGCAGAACTTATTTTTTTTTTTTTGATAAGCATCGATGTGCCAGTCTCACTTTAAATGGTTGTCCACAACAAGCCCCAAGAATTTATATGACAAAACTTTAGTTTTAGACGCGTTGAGGCACAGGATATTAGAATCGCACTATGATTTAATGGTGATTTAGTCATTTGATACAATTCTGTGAAGCGCCGTAATATCCGGATTACTCCAAGTGAAATTAGTATCGTCAGCAAAGAGACAGACTTTACTGCTAATGTCCAGACAAGCAATGTCGTTGATAAACAGCAGAAACAAATAGGTCCAGTACTGAACCCTGGGGTACTCCACCATCTACTGAATTGCAAGAAGACATCGACGTATCAACCCTCACAAGCTGAGTTCAGTTGTTAAGATACGACTTAAACCATTCGAGAGGCACTCCTCTGAATCCGTAGTACTGCAATTTGTTAATTGAGATATAATGATTTACACAATCGAAAGCTTTAGAGAAATCACAGAAAATTGTTGCTGTGGAGTGATGGTTGTTCAGGTTGGAGTATCCATAATTAAAGACGCACATAGCATCATTTGTGCATTTGTTACTTAAAAATCCAAATTGATGGGTAGTAAGTATTTTATGTTTAGAGAGAAAAGATAGAAGCCCTTTTTTAACCAATCTTTCAATGATCATTGATAATATGGGAAGGAATGCAATTGGGCGATACTTCGCAGCTTGGTCTTTATCTCCTCCTTTATGCAAACGAATAATTATTGCCGTCTTAAGACAGTTTGGAAAAACCCCATTTTGGAATGACTTGTTATTTAAGGTAGTAAGATGGTTTAATATGCATTCCGGCAGATTTGGGAACATTTTCAGAGGAAGCCCATCAGTCCCAGATGACGATTTGATTTTAATGTCTTCAATTGTACTGTGTAACTCAGCTAATGCTACAGGCGTAAAGAAGAAAATGTGTAAATTCACATTAGCATTAGAGAGATATGAAAGTGGATTATGAGAAGGAGTTATGGTGTTCAGTAAATCTTTAGCCACAGTAACAAAGTAATTGTTTAGGTTCTCAGGTGAATTAGTGATTGTGCTAGACGAAGAAGTCTTATTCATTAAGTCATGCACAATAGACAATGATTCTTTAGCAATGTTATCGGATTTAGCCAGCCTCTCATAATAATAAATATCCTTGGCAGCTTTTATAGTCTTATGATAGACTTTTCTGTAAAGTTTCACGTAATCATGGAAGAAGACGCTGCCCGGGTATTTTTTTAGGTGAGATAATGAACGCATGTTCTTTGCAAACTTAGTTGACCAGGGTTTATGCTGTTTAATTTTGATAAGCCTAAGAGGAAAGGATTTGAACGCCAAAGTAGATAAAGTTTTTATAAATCTAGAAAATTCGGTATCGACATCATCAGAGAGGACAACCCAGTCAGTTGTTATACATAGGTGCTTGAAATTTAGAAAATTTTTGTCCGAAAAGATACGGCATAATTTGCGCGAAACATTTTTGCGTTTGGATTTTACCGAAAATTCTGTTAATACTGCCTCATGATCAGAGAAACCCGAGTTAAAGACAACACAGTCAACGAATTCAGGATCAAAATATGACACGACATAGTCTATAGTACTAGAACTAGTTTTAGTTATTCTAGTTGGTGAGTTAATATGCATGGTTATACCAAAAGAGTCGAAAATGAACCGAAGAGATTCTTGAGCAGCACACACAGTAGAAAAGTCAATATTAAGATCGCCACACAAAATTAATTTGCTTTTTAAAGGCAGGGATCCAAGCAAGCTCAGTAATCTACGACTGAATATATGCATGTCAGCGTCAGGTGTTCTATAAATACAAACAATATAGAGGTCATAAGTATTATGATAGACGATGGAAAATTCAAATACTTTCTCTAACAATAATTTATCGAACTTAGTTACTGCTGAAAAGTCGTTGCTAGTAGACATTTTCATAGTACCTCCATGAGATAAATTACTTCTCTTAAATCTAGTTACTGTAACATAATTTTTGATAAACACAGGCTCATCAACATTTAACCAATATTCAGTTATGGCAATGATTTCTGGAAAATTAAGCTCTTCTAATAAAAGAAATGCTTCATCTCTTTTGTGCCTTAAGGACTGAATATTAATAAGAAAAACACTAAGCTTGCCATCATCCAATTTTTACTCCTCTGTTCGCGTCAATCTACGTAAAAATTCCCCCCTCTAATCGGAGAGCCAGTAGAAAATAATTGCTATAACTCTCCCTAATTTTCTGAAGGTGTTGGAGTCTCTCCGATGAAAAGAAAGACCTGAAGGGATAGAGATCCGCTTCAACCTCCGCTGAACCAATACCGTAGGCGTCATGGAAGCGATGATACAACTTACGCAAGGCGTCCACGTCACTAGGAAGTCCTTCCAAAGCTAGAGCTAATCTGATGCTAGTGTTGGTGTGCCCATCAAAACACACATTCGATCGTCAACTAACAGCTCTTCTAGGTGTTTCAAGCTTTGTCAGTTAATTCAAAATCGGCATAAGAGCTTCTTGCAAAGGGCTTTGTATTGGACGGTATATTTGAATACTAATGCTAAGATTTAGCTAATGATCAGCAAACATCAAACTAGTCAACCAGATAAGTAATTGTATTCGCACTATACTTTATGCATCTAGGAGCTATTAATTTTCTACTGGATTTATAGCAGCATTTTTTTTCGTGCAATTACATATATAAACGTTTAATATGATGTTTAAGAATAATTTGTCCATTAGGGTAACTAATGGCACTACACTGCAGTCTGACAAGTCAAACTGATAATCAGGGAACGTGAGAAGAACCATAACATTGAGGCTTTCGCTGGCAGTAATTTTAATTGATATTTTTATTAATATGTCGGTTTCAATGACAAAAATAAAAGCTCCAGACATAAAAAAAATTATTTAGATTTATTTCATTAATGACGGAAAATTAATAAGAAATTAAACCTTATTGTAAATAAAACGTAACAATAAGGTCGATAAGAAATGTTTGATTTAGGAGAGATTAATTAATTAATTAATTTGTAAATATATTACAAAGGTATTTGCTGAAGTGCTAAATGATCAATATAAACACGGAATTATTCTAAATAGATAGAATTATACCTTCTTCATGTTTATGGAAATCAGTTATTAACAACTTTGCATTCTGGTAATACTTTGTAATTTTCCAATGAAAATATGCGCGTTAACATAATTATGTCATTGAAGAAATTATCTCCTGGCATCACGGTTTTGTACGTAATGCTTTTAAATAGAATAAGACATATTTATTATTAGTGGAAAAAAAATTATGTTTCCTAAACCAAATAAAAACATGTTTGAAATATGTGCTCATTTATTGCATATATCATATTATTGCTATTTTACTTGCTGTCAGTTTTCGAATAGGAAGTATTAGTTTGGGTTAGTTTGGGTTATCCTTATGTATTTAAATCGGACAATATTAATTTAGTTTTAAAATCAGTTATTGTTGTAGTTAAGGATAACTAAGAGGCCTTAGTGCTCATATGATATTGCCATTATTTCGATTTCCTCTTCTAATCTTGAACATGGCTCCAATCAAAACACAAAATAAATTTGGTAATAGAAAAAGTCGTGTTTAAAATTCATGGAAATCAAATCATTCTATAATCTTTATTGCGACTGAAACGAGACAATGAGAAACGTCCTTACCTGGTTAAATTTTTAGATGGCGCAACTTCGTCATGAAACAAAAATAAAACGGACATTGCAAAATAAATCATATTTTTTATTAATTAATTAATATAGTTATCAGCGATAACACTGAAAATTATGGTATGAGAGAAATTATTAAACGTTTTTTTTCTACGAAATTACATCATAAAATATCTGTAAATATTAGGGAGGGGGGGGGGGGGGGTAAGGGGTGGCACAGGGGACCGCTTAAGAATTTATAATTTATATTTCGCGAAAGCAAATAAGTAAAGAAGGATGCTTCTAAAAAATATCTCTAATATGAATCTTACTCTAAAAATTCCCAATTGCACAATTAGCTTAAAGGAAAACGAAAAGGGTTATACTTCATTTCATTAAATTTAACACTGATCTCATGTGCACCATGCCAATGGGACACAGAGCACTTTGTGTTTTAAACTAGTGTAAGTATAAAAAAGTCGTTTTATTTTATAAGAAGGAAAGACAATAAAAGATAACGACATTTATAAATAAATTATCTATGTCTTCTACAAACACTATCAACTGCATAAAAAGGGCGATTCTAGATATTATAAAGACACACATGTTATTTAAGGCTTTATTTCTGAAACAATTCTTAGAAACACATAAAACAAATAAATTCTTCTTCGGACAACGATACTCTAGCGTAAGCATCATGTGCCCAGGCCTTTGCAATTCTGACATTGTATCCATCCTTCCCATGTCATTGATTCACGATATCTACTGGGGTAATAAATGCCTATAACATTAGCATCGTCTTCTCCAATATCACTGCTTTCCGTTTGCAAGACTTTCCTTTTCCCGACATGCCATCTTTTGCCTGCTTCGGCTAATTTTCTTTTTTACACTTGTGACATTCTTTTCCTTGTTGGCTTCTTTAGTAATAAGTTTGCCTTTAAACGAAGAACTTGTTGCTTCTTCAGTATGTTGAGCTTTACTCAAGGTATAACTCTCTTGGGCTCTTATTGTGATTATTTTTGCGAACATTTTGGCTTTGGCTTTGGAGAAATCTTAAAAAGCGTGTCCTAAAACGAAGTATGATTGCAGCTTGGCTGTGGTTTCTGGAATTCCTGTTCAGTATCAGGCTTATTATTTCCAGAGGGAATATCAGCGGCCAAATCTCTTTCGATCTCCTCTACAGCTAGAATATCTGTTACATAAGCGGGAAGCAAATCTTCGTCAGAAAATACTACGGGAAAAATACCCGTAGTTTGAAACCTTTTTTGTTCCGCTTTGTCCAAAGTGATATAAAGAAATGTTTTCGAATAAAAATTCTACTGTGTTAAATAATGTCAGCCGCGACCCAGGATTATTAGTATGTCATAAATCACACTTTCTCGCATACTGATGTTTCAAAGACCCATACAGTGCGGTCACATGATGACTTATATGAGGCGGAAGAGAAACCTAATAATATTGCTTTTTCTTGCTTCACCTAGGGTCCACTCATATGGAAAAAAAACTATGTAAGACCTATTTTAAATCTGGGTATAAGGCTGATGTTCGAAACCAGTAATATATACCTATACTGTTTGAACATGGTGTTGAGCTAAAGCTCTCTAGTGTTTTTGAGAAGCTTTTGATATATCAGCAGCAAGGGCTCATTTCGAACCTGTTTTAATATAACAATTTCATCTCTGGTGCAATGGTCACAGGAGCTGAGGTTCATACTATTTACATGGACTTTGGTAAAGCATTTGCCAAAGTCAGTCATTCACTTTTATTACACAAATTGTCAGGTTATGGTATTTCAGGGTCTTTATTAAAATTGATGAAGTCGTATCTTGCAGATCGATATGAATGAGTCAAGGTAAACAACTTTTTGTCAAGTGAATTTTGTGCCACAGGGCTATTATTATCATGGTCCACAGGTTTTATTATCTTTTTATAAGTGACATTAGGTACTTAATTAAAATAATCATATTATTTAATATTTGCTGATGATCTAAAATTCTGCTCTAAAGTAAACTCAACTTTAAATATAAAGAATCTTTATGAAGATATATATATATATATCGGTAAGTATTATAGACTTGTGTCATAAAAATAACACATTTCTAACCTAAACAACACTGCGATGAAATTAAATTAAATATCATGTTCCTTAAACCATGGGAATGTCAACCTCATTATTGCTTTACACAATAAGAGAGTGTCTTATAAAAAGAAAACATTGAAGAAATGAGATTCCCGATGACGCTTCAGTGAAGTGTTCGGTACTCAAGTACGGTACTATACTACTTTCAGCTTGCTTAGTCCCAGTGACAAGTGGTACTTAATCAATGACATCTCAAGAATAACATATGTAAAGATCAGAAGGTATTTTTAGTTTATTTTGCACTGTTGTATAATAAGATATTAACAACTAAATTGTTGAAATGAACTTCTGTGTGGCGAAAATTAATAACTTTGTTTAGTTTGACTAATAATTTATTACTTCATGATATACTTACATAGAATACAAGGTGTTGTAAAAGCCAGTCCATGTATGGGGATTTTGAAAACGGTAAGAGATATAGAGACGGTAGAATTAGAGAAAAATTGCGAAATGTGGTACCTAGCAGATACTGTTAAAAAATTCTTAGGCGGCTAGAGAAGGTAAGTAAATTACTGTTAAGTTACGGAAAATGCGGTAATATTGCTATAAAACTCCTTTAGTATTTAGGTAGTCTTATATAATTTTTATATGGCATGGTATGGTTTTTAATTTGAGGGCGAAGTTCTGCAAATTTTACGTTCTAATAATAAATTATAATTCTAATTTTACCATTAAAAATATGTTTTATTTTGTAAACAAGATGGCATAGGATAAACTTGTAAAAGTAAACATTTTGGTCATTTTCAGGTTTTGCAATATTTTCAGTGTCAACTTATTTATTTTTAGCATATTTTATGCGCTGTGGTAATGATTTGCCAAGCCAAGCTACAACCTCTAAAAATGCATAAAAACATGATTGTTAAGCCATATTGTCCTCAACCTAACTCAAAACCAAGACTTTTTACGGCCTTAAGTATTGACGAACAACCTAAAATAAAAATACAAATTCCAAAGTTACAAATTGGTCCTTGCCATCGGAAATCGTAAATCTGGCAGTATAGAACCTATTGAAAGGGATTACCAGAATGGATATTAAAAATGAGACTTGGTGAAAAGAACGAGATGCATGTGAGGAAGTAAAATATTACTACGAACGGGGACGAGAACAATAATGAAGAAGATGGAAAACGTAAAAATGCCGTCCGCAATGGGCATGGTGTGGTATGGTATGGTACAGGGGTCGCTCGACAAGATTTGCCCTTCAACACGTCGACCACAATTAATCTTTTGTATACTCTTCCATTTTACACGAAAATCCCTATCTCAGAATATTTCGAGGGTTCAGCTTTTGTAGAACTCCAGGTGTCACAAGGGCATTTTTGAGATGCTTCAACCTTTGGCGAGTCAGTGATCAACATTCGCAGAGTAGGTGCTCTTAACTTTCAGCCATAGTTTCGCAGAATCTGCATTGTTCGTCAGTGGTTTTCCAAATTTTCCTGAGGTGGTACCTCCAGGGGCCATGTCCAGTGAGAAGGTCTACGACCAGTTTTATCTAATTTTTTGTAGCTTAAGAAGCTTTTTTGTGTAGTTAGGCGAGTGAGAGATGAGTCTTTTGGGCTGTTTCTGCCCCGGTGCATTGGCCCAATATGTCTCCGCCTTTTTACCCAATTTCAGTTCATTCATTACGTGCCCTCTAAGTAATGCCACATAATGGTTCAGGCCCGCAAAAGGCAGTTTGTACATAATTCCCTATGAGCTAGTCAGCGGCTTCGCTACCTTCCACACTCTCGTGGTTGTGATAGTTTGTTCCACGTACATGGTTTTGAAACGCAAGGAGGTGAGGATCCGGAAGAGGAAACGGTTTTGAGTACATTATACAGAGCAAGGAGAGTTCCACACTATATTTCTAAGACTGAAAGACGATCCATTAATTTTGTGAGTTATGAAAAAATTGAATACTTGTTGGAACTGGTAAAACCACTACTTCAAAGAAAGACCACCACCTTTAGGAAAAGGAAAGCACCAGAGGAGCGGCTCGCTCTAACCTTACGGTTGGTCGATTTTGATTTTTTACATTTGACGATATATTATGGTATTTTTTGGTTTGTGGATTCCTCGCATCTCGAAATTCACAAATATTCATGAGCTTCAGCTACAGAGTTTCCCAAACTTGTCTCCTTATGAATTGGCAAACCCCACGGAGGCCGACTGGCTGAAAATTGCCGAAGAATTTGAAAGGTTATGGTAATTTCCAATTTCTTTTGCTGCTATAGATGAACTGCAAGCCCCACTCAATAGCGGAAGTCTTTACTATAATTATTATAAAGGAACATTAGCAATTGTCCTACTGGCATTGGTTGATGCTGGAAGTTATGGGAAGGCAAGTGATGTAGGTTTGTTGGCACGATCTGTCATTGGAACTCTATTTAAGGAAGGTCACATGCGTTTGCCAAACCCGAGGGTAATTCTTGGAGGTGAAGATTTGTTACCCTTCGTTATGCTACGAGATGAAGATTTTGCTATAAAAAAACTATTTGATGCGACCTTATCCGCGTAACACAGAACTTTTAACTATAGATAGATTTAGGATTTTGTACACAAAGCTGCAGGTGTGCCCTCAAAATGCCGATAAAATTGTGGTTGCTTGTCTGGTGTTACATAACTACTTGCGGAATGGCAATACTTACAAGTTTTTCCCAGCTGATCAGTTATATCCCTCCAGATGTTGCCTTTTGCCATCTGATCATCGTAATCTCTATGGAAAAAATCGTAGTGTGGAGGATTGTCTTGCACGATAATACACAGTTCTTCGTCCATGATTGAGGTTCGTGAGTGAGTGATGCACACTCACTCACGAATCTCAATCATGTGTCCTTGGGGTGCATATCGTTGTTCCGCTGCTTTCATCAGTAAGCGCCCCTCGTGGGATCCTATACTGCCGTTTTCATTAAACCCACCGCCACCGTGTTGCTCCGTGCTCGTGTCGTGCTTTTCGCGAATCGCATCCACAAGCGATTGATGGCAAACAGTTATAACAGGATAGCAACATGACAGGAACACGGCAGGTCTGGTTAAAACGGGAATGCGGTTTTCATTGTAATAAGGCTTTGCATAGGGGATTCTGGCAAAAAAACACGACACGAGCACGATACTAATAATGAAAACTGGCCTGTAAAAGCCATAATTTCTTTATGGGAGCAAAACCACGTTTTTGAAACTTCTTTATGTGAGCTATAATTTTACGTTTTGCTTCCAATTCTAAGGCAGAAGATGGTCTTAGAGTACTTTTATTTAAATTATTTTTCGTTTTTCGATGGAATATTGAAATGGCGTGCAGCTTCATTCACTCCCATTTCATTACTGCCTTTACCGCATCGACCAAGTAATGTTCCATCCATTGGCCTCGCTTAAAGTTTCCCTTTCTTACATACTTGGTAGGCATTGGTTTAAATCAAAAAGAATACGTGATAGACGGTCTAAACACTGATATTGAACCCGTAATAAGCGAGCTATCCAGATCCATATATTCCCTTTATGTGAGGAGAGATGGCGCACCATATATTACTATAATATGGTGATAACATGTCCTTACATATTTAGAAATAAAAAAACACCGAAAAATACGCAATATCTTGAACTTTGGACGAGAAATTCTTTGAAAACATGTTTTTTATCCTAATAGTTGGCACTTTACTGTTATTTTTATAGCCGAGCAAACAGGTAGCGTCTAACAACTACAATTCTGCGCCATCTGTCCTCTATTTACTATACTTAACTGTTAGAATATACAAAAACTAAATCTGTCAAGCTTTTTGCATAAAAATCATCAATTTTAGAATAGACCCAGGAAGAAAGGTTTTGGTGATTATGGGACCCTTTCAAATATATTTCCAATTCAGTTTCTAATTATCTAAATACAAAAATAAATTAAATTTTATATAATTTTCGAAAAAAAAAATGAATTCACTTTGCAACTATATCAGAATTTCTTGCACGTCTTTCTGTTTTTAATCGGCTATACTTGGCCAATAACTACCATTATAGTAATCTACGCCATATAAATTTGAGAGACACTGTATGTTACTCGATATTCCTTTAGGGAATATATCCGGAAATGACTTATCATTAAATCATTGATCATCGACGATTACATCCTAATTTACCTGTAATATAGTTCTCTGTAATATACACCGCCTAAGTAAAGTGGATGACTGCGGAGCTGGAGTAAAATTTCGTGAAACGTGAGTATGTCTGCATAAATATCTTCATCACAGTAATGTTATACGCACAGATATCTTGCCGATTTTGTGTGGTAACGATATTTACAGGTTAAGTTGGTTCTTTTCTTCTTCATGCTCGTATAAAATAAATAAATTAATCAATAGCCAGCTTTCTAGCTTCTAGGAGGCAAGAAATAATATAGTTTCACCAACTTTCCACTAGTCAGCAATATAGAAACTCAAATGAGAATTAAGTTGGGGTTTGGAACCTTCGGCAAAATGCACTACAACCGAGTTTTATCCATAATACTGAAACAGAATGTTTGCACTCGACGCGTGTTTTGCTAACTATGTTAGCATCATCAGGAGATGATTAAAACTGATCATCAGGAGATGACCCTAACACGGTTAGCAAAACACGCGACGAGCGCAAACATTCTGTTTCGGTATTGCGTATAAAACTCTGCTGTAGTAGTCAAATGAGAATTTTTTCGAATAAAATAAAAGGATGGGGCGGGATGGTTGTAGAATTCAACCTGTTTGATGATTTAGTACTTCAGAGAGAAACACTCTAACAATAAGGACGATGAAGGACCAGAAGCCGAGTATTTTGCTATAAGTCACGGACATACTCAGCTGGTTGACGAACCTACCAGGATCCCTGAGCGTCAAAAAGACTTTGTTAGCCTCCTGGATCTATTCTAAACAACTAATCCTGACTTCTACACCGTAACTGTCCAACCTCCGTTGGGCTCATCAGAACACAATCTTATCTACGCAACCTGTGGACTTGCTATCAAAATACGAAAGGTTTGGTACTGCAAATCTTCAAAGTGGCGTGATCTTTGCGAGTTTTATCTTTCTTTTCTTTGGAAAGATGTCTGCTTTATTAATCAAAACACTCCTGAATCTGATGCTAAGATAACTCAAGTTATCCTAGCTGGTATGGAAACTTTCATTCCCTGTTCTATGAAACGTATCCCAAACAATAAACCATGGTTTGGGAAAACTGCTCAAGAGCAGTCAATGCTAAAAATGCCACCTACCGCAAATGGCGCCGAGATCTGGCAGCCGAAAATCGAAATATATTCATCACGACTAGAAACCAGTGTAAGCGGACCATTGACGAGAGCAAGAAGGGATATAACGAGCAGATCAAGAACAAGTTTCTTAACTGCTCCAATGGATCCTTTTAGTCAGTTGCCAAAGCTGTCAATCAGGATTTCTCAAGACGTCAATCCTATCACTGATTAAAGATGATGGCTCAATAGCGGAAACAGCCAAAGAAATAGCGAACATTCTTGCCGAAATATTTGCATCAAATTCTACCTTAGATCCTCAAGAAAAGACGCCCCCAACTATCTCGAGAGTGAATTCCTCAAAGCCGGGTCTGGTATTTCGCCAACGCGAAGTGAAACGAATACTCAAAAGCCTAGACAATAACAAGGCCACGGGACCGGATGGCATTCCACCAATAGTGCTTAAGAAATGTGCTGCTGAAAAGACAGCTCTACTATGCAGGCTTTTCTCCCTATCCTACAGAATTTCATGCGTTCCTTCTAGCTGGAAATACGCTCAAGTGCAACCAATCCGCACGAAAGGTAAAAAACAATTCCAAATAACTACCGTCCAATTGCCTTAGTTGCCATCACGTCCAAAGTCATGGAGAAACAGATCAACGAACAGCTCTTAAAATATCTCTAATCGATAGGCATCATAAGCGATCGCCAGTATGGCTCTCGCAAGCACAGATCAACGGGAAATCTCCTGACTTACGTGACCTACCTGTGGACCAAAGCCATCGATGGCTACGGCGAATCACGTGCAGTGGCTCTCGACATATCCAAAGCATTTGATAGGATGTGGCATGACGGATTGTTAAGCAAATTGATAGCATACGGACTACCAACAGCACTGCTTCTATGGCTTTCCAATTTCTTAAGGGATCGAAGCATCCGAGTTGATATCCATGGACATCTCTCGGAGGGATTTAAAATCAATGCCGGAGCTCCTCAAGGGTGTATTATTATCTCCCACACTGTTCCTGCTCTATATCAACGATATCTTAGATAGGATACACAATTCTATTTACAGCTTTGCAGACGACAGCACTTTTATATCCCCATTCATGTCGCGGACTCCAATGACCGCTGCTCGTTCCTAACGCGAGCGAGAAAATCAGATTGCTGCCGACAATGAGGATATGAACGCCATCGTGGAATAGAATGAGAAAAATAATGTTCAATTTAACGCAGGAGAGACTCAAGCAGCTGCCATCTCAAAAAAAGCAAACACCGCAGGACCTGACTTATCAATGACAGGACAAACACTGACTCGAGCCTCATCCATAAGCCTGCTGAGCATCAACGTAGAAAACAACATGTCTTGGCGTAATCATGTCACCAAAATCGCCAAGGCAGCAGCACAAAAGCTAGGAGCGCTCTATAGAGCAAAAAAATTGTATATGTCTCATCAGCTCTTACTGCTCTATAAGGCCCAGATAAGACCATCTCTGGAATACTGTTCACATGTGTAGAGCTCGGCACCCAAACACTTGCTCAAGACATTGGACCCATAGAGAGGAGAGCAGTTCGTCTTGTGGATGACCCAGAGTTGACTAAAGACCTTGATAGCTTTGAACATCGAAGAAAAGTGGCGGATCTATCTCTTTACTATCCATACTTCTACGGAAGGTGTTCGAACGAGCTGGCACTTATGATTCTGCCCACAGTTGTGTCAAACATAAACACCCGTCAGACACAAGTTGCTCATCAACATACGATTCAGTTGCGAACACCTAGGATGTCCCTGTTGCGGGACTACTATCTCTGGAGGAGTGCCTCGTTCTGGAATGGACTTCTGAGTGTCGTCTTTCCCGAAAACTACAACCTACAGCGCTTTAAGTCCAACGTCCATCATCTTCTTTGGAACGTAAAAAAAATATTAAAAAACGATTAAAGAACAACTAGACCAAAATAGGTTTTTTGATTTTGCTGTTATGGTCTAAAATAAAAGATATGACAAAATATAAGATATTTTGTGTAGCCGAGAATGGCGTAGAAACAAGAAACAGTAAAAATCACACAAATCACCCGAAAAGGCATGACTCTTATGAATGTTTTGTATTCCCGAGAGAAGTGGAATTCTCAAGGGGAGCTTATGTCCGCTGTTGAACGGAATAAAATTTGTGTAGATATAGTAGAAGTGTGAGAATAAGAGTATTAGAAAATTTCAGCCGGAATAGAGGGACAAAAGAAAGAACACTACTTGTTACCAGCAATTTGTAGAAAAACAAGGTGGAGAGTGTGGAGACCGATCGGCAAATTGGGTAACCATAACTTTAATGCTTGTTTATGTTATGATTGCGATAAATTGATGAAAAACAAAAGTATGGTGTCAAAAATAATTGAGGACGTTAAAAAACATTTAGGAATGTTAACGAAATTTAATGGATAATATATAAAAATTATAAATAAGACTGAAGTAGCATTTATTCTTGAAAAATCAAATAGAACTTTTCTTTAAATGTTTTAAAATTACGTTTTATTCAACATTGAAAAATATTTAACATTTACTAAGTAGATAATTTATTTGGCCACTTTGGAAGGCTCCCTTATACTAACCGTGTTTAATTTAAATGAAGCGCTCCAGCGTACCATCATTCAAGATCGGCAAAATAACTGCCCGCATTCTTTTTGCTACTCAACGCAACGTGTTAATATTCCGTGAAATATGCCAGTTGCATGGTGTGACGGCATGAAATGGTGCGAAATCGTTTTAATAGCCCCCGACATAATCGGGTAATTGTGATAACCTGATAATTTGTTGTCGGCCCGTCTTGCGTATTTTCAGTCTTCAGATAATCGACGTTAAAAGAACAAAGGACTACACCTTTGAATATAGGTTTATGATATGTGGTGGTATTTACGTGGGTTATTAACACTGAATAATATAATAATACGCTTTCTGAACTGTTCTAATTTTAAGCTAGAATAAGGTAATTTCAATTCCATATTCCAGATATAGCTTGAACTTTATTAAGGCAGTCACATGGCAAAGATACATTGCTTAAATATGTGATAATTTTAGGAAACATTAAAATTAGCTGTCTTTTATACATTTCAAGTGTACCTACTTAATAGCGATGGCACTGTAAAAACTATTCGAAAATGGAATAATAAGCTGCAGTTAGACCAAAGGCCTGTTCATTTGGTCTGCTCTCACTACTCTAAGCGGCTTGGGGCAGGTGATCGATGTTCATTTGGCTCGAGCAGCTGATATTTTTTTGTTCGCTTGGGATGGAGCACTGTGCTCGAGATCAGTTCGATCATGCTCTACTTGCACCTAGTCTGGAGGTGGAGCAGTTAGAGCAAAAGTAGAAAGATGACAGATAATCAACAAAAAACGCGCAATATAAAACAATAATATAACACCACTTTTTAAATTTTGAAAGGCTGAAAGACATTGTGGGCTTTTTTGAGAAAAATATCCCTATATATAAGATATCCTATCCATGTGCTGTCTTAACAAAAAGCGCGTACATTTCGGGTAGCAAGCTAGGAAGTCATCCGAGCAGGAAATATCTGCTTGGAGTGCAGTTATTGCCAGTTATGGTGTTCTGCTCCAAGCTGATTTCTTTGATTCTCCGAGCAGGTTAAGCAAAGTTAAATGAACAGGCCTCTAGTCAGCCAATTTACATGGAAGAAAGTCAGTTTATCGTATTTATTATGTTTTCGTGAGAGAATTTATTTATCTACTTTACGCTGTGCGGTTTATTACTGTGATTTTAGGTTTTTGGCTTCTTCATTCGTAAACTTGCTTCATGTTTTTGAACCTACTTTTTTCAGGAATGTTTTTTGTGTGGTGAGAGTTCTTTCAAGATTAAGGTTTTACTAATATAAGACGATTCACTTTATGTTACGTGTTATTTCGTGCGCCACAGTCTAATTCTGATTTACGCTTAGTGGAATTTATATCTACAAGGGGTCATGTCTTACTAAACTTCTTGGAATTACATCGTTAGCCACTTATTCGCTATGTGCGGCTATAGGGAGGGGAATCGTGAACGATCGATAAAGTTAGGTTACGCCTTATATAGGGTGTACATTTAGTGTGTAAGTGGACAAGATCTCGTTCATCAGCAAGAACAAGAAAAAATGTTCAACACAAAAGTTGTATAGAACCTTAAGGTTCACACTTAATTAACAAATTATTTTCGAATATACAGGGTGCTCCAAGAAGTCGTGGCGAATCAAACTTATGTTTTCTTAAATACGATACCCTGTATATTTTTTAATTTTTCAATTCTATGTTTGAATCCAAATATTTTTGACATAACATGACTTGTCTCTAGAGTCAACTGTTTTCGAGATATTGACGTTCAAAAATTGACAATTTTTACCCTTTCGAAGGCTGTGGAATCTAAACGGTTTGACTTAGAACAAATTGGTTTACATATTCCTATCTCAGTTTTTCATAAGCCATCGTTTGACACAAATTTTTTATTTAACCATAGGATAAGAAATTCCGGTTAAATTTAACCTCTGGTTAAATCTAGTTAGTATTAAAATTGTGTGTTTTTTTAAGATTGAACTCTAAGATATTTCCAAGTTGATTTTTTTTGCCTGATAATAGTGATAATACTCCACATGTGCGGATTATCGATAATTTGCCCTAATGCAGTATTATCGCGTAATTTTGATATGATTGGCTAAACACAAAAATAACTAGCAGGTATTTTATCATTAAAATGCCAATTTTGACAGATGAATAAAATTTCCATTCAAAGCTTCAGAGGGGAGTTTGCTAGTACCTACATTTGTCCAGCTACTTCAAATCAAAGTAGTACCCATTCGATGACTTCAACCAAGAGAAACAGTTCTCAGAACCAACATCATATCTGTTGGCAATTGGCAATTTAACATATATAACTACAAAACTTAATTTTTTCATTGCTTTTTTCCATGTTGATATTGCTAGCAATTTTTGGCAACTCTTAAAATATGAAAAATAAAATCCTTTTGCGTAGGTACGTATTTATTTCTCGGCATATAGTCTGGACCTAATATAAACCTTGGGATTTTTTTTTCAAATATACTTTGATATTTTCCGTATAATTTTCGTCAAAATCCACTGTAGAAAATTTATGTTAAAATCAGTTAATTTAATAGTTAAAGAACTTATGCACATAAAATATTAGAAACTGGTATGTTTGTGGACCACACACCATTCTCACACAACAGAATAATAATTTTATTTTATGCAAATTGCCTAAACAAATGGTAGAACATACTATAAATTTTGATTTTATGGAAATTTGTTGACACGAATAGTAGAACATACTATACATGACACCCCGGCCCGTTCAACGATCGATTTTTGTTAGAGAAAGATTGACGAGTTCGGCGCGGATACCGTGGAAGAGACGAAGATAAAAGATGGTTATCCCATGCTTAGTTTGAATTGGGAACGGGCCGGTATAAAAACTTGCCTCATTGCCAATCTACTTTTGTTACCATTCGCCTTATACACATTTTGCAATTTTTGTTCCCCAGCTTTCCAAATTTTACCTCAAAAATATTTATCTCTTAAGATATAACTAATGATTATTTTCCAGGGAAGCAATGAAAACATCCAGTGCGTACTTGCATATTCACTTATTATGTAGAACTGAATTAATTCACTTTTTGAATATTATCTTAAAAATGTAGACCGATGAAGGGTTCAACAATCTCTATATACTGGTTTACAGGATACGGCTTCCAGGAATTGAGAATAATAACATTTTAAACGATTAATTTCTAAATGGGCACCTTATGGACGATATTACATTCCCATTCCCATATCGTAATTTTCGATTTTATTGGCTGAAACGGTTTCATTATGGTTGAATGGCCACTAAAATTAATTCCTTCAATTGACAACTAAAAATATGACCATCTTATAGATAAATTATAAGCTTAATTAAAAGACCACTTGGGAAATCTTACTATGCCGGACGAGAACGGGTTAGAATAAATTCACATTCGTATGGGTGCCTATACATGATAATGGAAAACTGATAAGTAATGAAACTTTAATCTGTACCGTGCCGGAAGATGAATGTAATTTTATTTTAAAGAACTAGAGCAGATTTTACTTATTTATTACAATAGAACTGAAGGTTCTATTATACAGTCTAATAATAATTATTATTGTAAATTGTCGAGAGATTCGTACGAATTAATTAAGTAAACAAACATGACTTTTTAGACAAAAAATTATTGATATGGAGGATCGGTGCCATTTTCTCTAATGGTACGAGGGACCCTCTTAAACTTTCTTTTGCTACAATTGTGTCAAAAGTGATACCTAGCTTTCAAAATTATTTTTATTGTCAAAAGTGATGGTTTATATCATCTTAAATTTGTTCTACTTCTATACCTTAATTGATTCTTTAGACATTCACTATTTTAACCCTTAATTAGGCGCGCTGGTGTATTTCGTACACCATTCCTAATAATAGTTCAAGGATTTCGCTAATAAGGCATACCCCACCATACCGCTTCGTGTACCTTCTTGGTTACATGTTTTCTACAAGCCCTGAACGGATCGGTGTGGAGCGACGCTCCGTAAAGTGATAGTCTCGTGACAATTTGAACTTGGTGCCTAAAATACACCACGCGACCAATTATGTAAGTAATATCTATTATACAGATCTATCCTGGAATAGAATTTTGTTGTAAGTTTTATGATCTAATGTGTTTTTATTCTATTTGTAGGGCAGAAATACCTGTAAAAAATCCAAGCAAACTGACCCATGAAGAACTTTTTTGGAAATAGATAACGATGAGCCAATTGCAGAGATTGTTTTGTACTACGGCGTTTTTTATTCATTTTATCTGTATAAAATTAGAATATTGTTGAGTTTTGTATTACTAACCGTATTAAAACATCGAAATAATGCCTCGTTTTTTTTTTATATGGAAAAAGGTCTGCTTTAATAACATAGGTAATATGGTGTATAAAATACACCGCGCGACCAGTTATGTAAAATTTTGTGCGCGCCTAATTAAGGGTTAATAAGATTCATTAAGTTGCAGATTTCTCATTAAGATACGATTTTATAACCATTCAAAATGTAACATCGTAGTAATATCCGACCGGGGTCGGAAAAGAGATTGGTGCCCCCATCGAAAAGCTCGCCGCCGGAGGTTCACCAGAAAAATTCTTTTATTTATAAAAGTCATTTTATGAAGGAATATCGTTGAAAAATCATCTCTATTGTCTTTTTTTCGATAAGGCCGAACCTGACTAGTATCCAGACAGCAGTATTCAAATTGTCATGTAAGGTATTTAGTTGAATGACAGTCGATAGATTTTTACGTGATTACAGATTTTTTCTATTTATTGATCTAGAAGGATGAGGGGAAACAGAAGAATCGGTTGTTGTTGATTCAGTTAGTCTTTTGTTTTCGTCATTAGCGAAAGAAGATTCCCTGGGTGAGAAGAATTAGCTCCCGAGAAGTATTTCAATTCTCAGATGAAATAGGTTGGAAGCCGTTTTAGACTTTCGGGAGAGGGATGTTGTACTATAGAAGATTTAATTTCTACCAACAGCCATTATGGCGATAATCCCAGTTTTTCTTTGAGATATCCAGGAAGGTTTTGGTGAACCCCAGTTATGGGTAAGTTGTTTTAAGTTGTTTTGAATGTAGAATTTCAGTTAGATTTTTGGAGCCGAGTTTTGGCATTTCCGTTATTTTCATGTTAGTTTGCTTTTATGGATTAATTTCCGTTTTAGGGTTCTAGTTATGGATTCTAGTTGCAGATTCCCCGTAGAGTTGTTAAGAACTACATTCTTGGAACCTGACGAAATTAGGCTACTCATTAGTTTTGTATGACTGCAGAGAATGATGATTGTCAATTTATGGACATAGTTTTAACTGATTAATTGACTGAGACGTTCGGGAACATTTTCTTCCCTAAAAATACGAAGAAGGAAAAGGAGAACTTCTCTCTGGTTTACAGAAGGTCCCTCATTCAGATAAGTGTTTTACTTTTAGTCAACAATAATGTTTACCTGTCAGTGATGTGGCAGAATTTTAACATCGCCGTAAAGACTTTTAATTAAATCAAAATTTAGTACTCAAACAGTATTTTTAACAGCTTTAATATTTTCTATAGTATTTATTAACAATTATCTCAATCACTAGAGTATAAATACCCTTTGTGAAGTGTAGCTACGCCGGCATAGTTCCATTACTTTATTTCCTCGGGCACTAGATTTTTGGATAATCTTGCATTTTATAATCGATGAAGTTTATCCATTCTATTTTTCTTTTTCCTGGCAATTATATCAAAACGTAACATAACACTTTGAGGGATTTGGTTTCCGTTAGACACTTGCAACTCGGGCTTACGGAAAGGCTATTCTAACCGAGTTGAATTAACTTAGAATAATTTATGTGATAAAGTCCGGTAATTTTATCACCGTCTAGGTTGCACCTCTTAAAATTTCAAATTAGACTGCCAAGTTGACAAGAGGGTGTGTCTAGTTAGAATTCTCTTATAAGGCTGCTTTATTTTTCTCCAAAATAAAAGTATTGGCCTCACTTTTCTGTTGTTATTTTGTGTGAATTTGAGAATCTAGATCTTGTGTGGTAACTGTGTGCAGGTAGCGTAGACTATGACAGGTAATTATTTACTTATTTGATACTTGAGATTGTACTCCGTTTCTTTTATTTCCAAGTTTTTTTTACTGTGTCCGTATAAATAACGATAGAGCTTTGCCAACAAAAGTAAACTTGGTGGCGTCCAACCCCGACTTGGACTTTAACCTATATTGATTTAATTCCATATCCAGGTACATCATTTTGGAACTTGTTAGTGGGAAAAGATAAACTTCGGACCACCCTGAGCCGAGCTAGCGTAGGTGTTTGTTTTCAGGCGGTGCTGGTAGGACTGATACGAAGACTGGTGGTGACTGAATTTCAAGGTATTAATTTGATAGCAATTTGTCGTCCAGCGCCATGTGCCGAGAATATTATCTTTAAATTGAATAACATAGACGCGTCCAACTTTAAATCAGAATGTAGCAGTAGAGAGTTATAATTGGTTATATAACAAATGCCACACCCAATTTTTACCCAAAAGTCGTAAAAATCGTTAAAAGAACAAGGATTTGGCGTTCTCTTGAATGGCAAGTTGCTACGGCCCTGCCCCCGCCACCGCGCCTACCCCACCTATGTTACGTCGGCTCTAAGTTGTCACCTGCGTCTAAAGATGTGACATGACAAAAAATACGCAAAGTAGGGATGTTTTAGTAATAAGTTTATTTAACACTAGTAACCAGATATACAAAGAAAACGAGCCTTAAAACAACAGAAGAACCAAATTATTAAATAATCTCTAAAAATACTTTTTTCTAGATTTCATTGGAAATTGTTCAACGACCTAATCAAAATAATTTTTTTGCTACTTCGTAAATAATCTTTTATGAGCTTTAACTTCGAAAATGAGCGCTCGCAGGTGGCATTTGAAACACATATCGTAATAAATATTTTCTTCTTAAAAATAGTGTTGGTAGTAACTCGCAAAAATCGTATTTAACAATAAATTTTGAATAATCTAAACATTGCCACTGGCTGTAAACTTCTTGGCTAATTTCCTTCGCTCTTAAATGTCGTCTTAACCTCAAAATCTCTTTAACGATATTTTCTTCCGAATCTTTGAATTCGTTATATATATATTTCCACGAGTGCTGGCGCGAGACTACAAAGCGCAGTTTCAGATTTGTTCGTCAAACTATCAGGCTGGTTAATACTGAAAGTGTGGAGTATTGTTTCCAGTGCTTCAAATCTCTTATCAATTTTGGCATAAAGCGATCCAAGCATTATAACATACTATATTTAATTTCTTGTTCAATTATTGTTAAACCCGCATCTTGCACTTCTTCTCCTGGCATATTTTTTTCCTTCTTATTCTTTTTGAAAGAGAAATATCGATATTTGCGCAAGTTTCTTTGGCATATATAACTGACTTTTCTACATGTTCATTTCTATCTTCCTGTAAAAAAAACTTTATACTCCAAAATGATAAGTAACACAAAAAAGAAAGGTCGCAAATTGCTGGCATTAAGATATGGGCAGATTGTCTTGTATCTAAATTTTCTTTTAGATCTGTTAATAACTGAATGACGCCTACCACCACCGGATAGTTACGTTTTACTTCTTTACCGCATCATGTTAGGCACTCCAACAAGTGTCAGTAAGTCTTTTGATGGACACTCCTTCTTTCTCTATCATTACATCCCACCTATGGGTTGAAGCCTAAAACAAATTATAAACACTTTTAAGAGTTCCAAAAAAAAGTCACACAAGACGCTACTGTAGCGAAAGAATGTCCTCCGCAGAGATTCAAAGAATGACTTGAACATGGCACGAATAAAGCCTATGAATTTAATCCTCTTTTGAACCCCTGAGTGAACTCCAGCCATAGTAGATGCATTATCATACGTTTGTCTGGGGGTAGTTCGAGGAACTGATATCTCAACATTATATTTTTTGCATATTTGTACTGCCTGGCTAAATATTTCCTTAAATTTATTTTCAAAATTTTCTTGAATATTACGTAAAGTATTTCCGACACTTTTTGCAAGAGCAACAGCGCCACCCAAGTCAGTACTTATTGTTTGCAAACTTTTGCAAACTAATAGAAAAGTTTTTTGTAAGCATTTGTAGTGTTATCTGAAATTCAAGAATAAGCATATTTTTTCAACTTTTTCTTTTGTTTTCCATCTTATTCTTCACTTTTTGTTTAAAAAATTCTGAGCCCTGGGGGGAAGGAGCCTTGGCCCCCCCCATGGGCACGCCACTGAATCAAATGACTCAGATTCAAGCTGGTGGTAGAGCGCGTGTCCACCCACCTCAAGCACAAAATCAACGTTCAAACGAAGTTGCTGTGACTGCAGAGATAGTTGAATCACTCCCTTATCCGGAGTTGCACAATGATGGACTTATATTTGTTAGTTTACGAAAATCGATGCAGTAAAAACAATACAGGAATATAGGAATTCGTGGCAGATGACGGAAATAAGATGTGGCTATAAGTTGATAAGGTCTCGCAATCTGTAGATATTCCAAATATATGGAATTATATTATCAAAAAGGCAGGTATTGAGGACCACCTTCTGGTTGCGAAGTTGCGAACTATCGGCTGAACCAACTCTTTTGAAATAGGAGTTTCCCCAAAGTATTATGAGATGATGAATTTATGTGATTTTTAGCCAAAAGGAATATTTTAAACAGAGTGTAGGTAATATAATTATGTTTTATATACTATTAAAATTAGATGGAATTTAAGGATGGAGGAATTTTACTATAATTTTGATTATATTTAGCTATTCCCCAAGTGGAGTTTGATATTATATGTTTAGTCGAGATTTGTTCTAACATCGAGTTCAAGACACTGAGTTGATTAAGGGTGAATATATAGTGTTCGGCTCTGATAAAAGGCGCCATAGCAGGGGGAGTGGCATCTGCTCTGAGAAAATTACCCTTATAGTTAATACAATGAATTTTGAACAATTTTCGGACTTATTGCAGGTACCATGGGTCAATCTAGTTTGCTGCAAATTATTTATGAATAATGCCACTACTTAGGTTTTAGTTTGTCTGAGACTTACCAAAATATCTTGGAGCGTTTTTTCAGTTTCTGAGTTCCTTTACAACAAATGCCTGTTAATATTAGGTAATTTTAATATACCAAATTTAATTAATATGAGTGGCTCGGACAATAACAAATGCAATTTGAATTTTATGGATATATTTTCATTGACACAGTTTAATGATTTACCTTACAATTGGTTGCCTTTTTCTCCACTAATCCGCTCTGGCTCCAGGATGTAAACAGCACAAGTGCTAGTTTAGTGACCCTTACGAAGCTGAAAAATCAAAAGAAAACTGTCGACGTTTCGATGATCAAATCTGCCCCCGTCGTCAAGAACGTACAAATAAAGAAAATAACAGTAAAAAGCTATCGCAAAGATTTGTCAAGTTTTGAATAGACTTGATAAATTTTTGCGATAGCTTTTTACTGTTATTTGCATTTACTAACCATTTTCATTTTTAGATTTGTTCGTTCTTGACGACGGGGACAGATTTGATCCTCGAAACGTCGACGGTTTTCTTTAGATTTTTAAGCTTCGTAAGGGTCACTAAACTAGCACTTGTGCTGTTTACATTCTGGAGCCAGAGCCGAAAAGGCTCCATCATATAGGAAAGATTAAAAGGAGAAAAAGGCAACCAATTGTAAGGTAAACATGAATTCTCCACAACAATATAGAACATATCTATACACAGTTTAATGATGTCAGAAATGCAAACCAAAGATGTTTGGAATTCGTTTTTGCTAATTTTGGCTGTATAGTTGAAATAGCTGAAGGATCTTTGATTGGGGTGGATGCTTATCACTTGTTCTCGATTCTTGACTTGCAGCTTACTTCAGGTCAGAACCAGCGGTAAGTTTGCGGTAAATGAAGCAAACATAGTAAAAGGTTATTTTATTCTATCATGATTTGATCTTCACTGACTGAAATGAGCTGGACATGTTTCTGGATCTGGAGAAGCGAGGTTCCAAATCTAAAAGTACTCTTGAACATATTGATTAGGAGAGCATACTCATAATACCTTAAAAATTGAGAACACGATTGAAATTGATCCAAGGCTTTTTGGCGCTATATAAATGAAAAAAAAAATATTTGCGCTATGCCATCGGAGATGGAACTTTTGGCGAATATTTTAACAGTGTGTATAATCCTGTTCGCAATAGTATTGACACAACCAATATAAAGAAAAACAACAATTCAATAACTTTACCAATATTAACGGAAATAGAAATTATTAATGTCATAAAGAGCTTAAAATCCAAAATATCTAGTGGTCCTGATGGTGTTCGGGGTTTTCTGGTTAATTGGGGTTTTCGCTAGTAGATTATATAAAATCTTCAATTTGTTATTGAAGATGGGGATATATCCAAAATGTTGGAAGGCGGCAAGAGTACGTTCAATATTCAAGAACTGTAGGTTGGTTGGAAATTATTGACCAGTCTCGCTGATTTATGTTTTTTTCCAAGATTTTTTAAATTACAATTTTTGAATATATGGTATACAAAATCCAGCTACTTTTGTCAATTCATCTAGTGTTCGACCGAACTGACAACTCTTATTCCCTCCAGTCCCAGCTTTGTTCGTTCCACATGACGAGCTAGAAGCTCTCATCTATATGCTCTTCAACTGAGCACACCCAGAACCAGCCTCTACCAAAATTCTTTCTTCTGGCGTGTGACGAGCATCTGGAACTCCTTACCAACCGAATTGTTCCCTATTGGCTACAGTCTAAACATCTTTAAGAAAAGAGTCCATCGGTATCTTTCCTCCTTGCCGTTTTCTACTTGCAGTGCCCATTAGGGTAGGCAACGCCTTTGCAAGTGGACTGAAAAAAAAACACGGCTTCTTGGAGAGCCGATTCACTATTACTAATCTGGCGAGCGTATCTCAGTTTTTATGAATCTAATTGACAGCAGGGGTCAGTTTGACACGGTTTTACAGACTTTTCTAAAGCCTTCGACAAAATTGACCATGACTTAATCTTAGCGAAGCTTAGATCCTACGGTTTAATAGAAGATTTTGCCTCGTTTTTCAAGTTATACCTGACTGGCCTGACCCAATATGTTCACTTCTTTAGGTTGTCATCATTTTTGTCAACATCAGGGCACAGAATAAGAAACAACAATTGTTTTATTATTCTGTGATCAGGGGCAAGAATGATAAACTAATATGAAAGGATGGTGCCTTCCCATTTAAACACATGTTCACTTTTTTTTGCCCCGTGCCCCGCGGTCCTCTCACCATCATTGCCGTCTTTGTGACGTAGCTGCGCGCGAACGGCCATCATTTTCACCATTGCTTGCATTGCAATTTCCATGTTTTGGTTCTGTTTTTAGTTCTTTACTCATATGTTCAAATATCTTAGAACTATTGATAGTTGTGTTTTAGTGCTCTGAACATTGAGAAACTTGAAATGTATTATATTTCTCCTTTGATCCTAAAGAAAATCCCATAAATTGAGGATTAAAGAAGGGACCAGATTGCCTGTTTTGTATGAATATTTTTCAGTGTAGTTTTCATTGACTTTTTATTAAATAAGGTAGGAAGAACTTTAAATTATGTTTAAATGTAAGCAAGTCTGGGAAGAATAATAATATTTTACTTAATATTATAGCGAAATTGTCAAACTGAGGGTTTTATTACACAGTGTATCACTTGGCTATTTAGGTTTTAAACAATATTTTTAAAATAGTAGGTATGTTTAAGAACATACACTGGAAAGTAATTCTTATTTATAGATTGTTTAGTTCCTTAGATTGTGATCTTGCTTATCACGTTAGAATATCATAAATATATTATGTCATACAGCAATCGCTACACTTACTACACTATGGAAAAGCCAGTGTCGAATCATATATTAAGGATTTTTCATTCATAAGCCCTCATGTTTTTAGCATTATGAGTTCGCTTACTAGTAAATACACACAAGTTATAAAACTAAGGCTTTCTTAATTCAATTTTATTTTCCATAATTTGAGAATAGATTGTCGAACTCTGAACGCCACAAGAAAATTACTATTTTGAATATCAGTAAACATGTACACAGATACAAATATACTTGTTTGTAGAATAAAAGGAATTTTTAACTAATTAATGTTCAACTTTTATCTTTGGATATGATATTTCAAATCAAATCAAATCATTGCTTATACTATGCTAATATTTAGTGCCTTTCGAGAAATTAATATAATCAATGCCTTAATTTTATATGATAAGCTCTTAAGATTCCTTTTCCAGAAGCTTCCTAGATGCTTGGTCCCTTACTTGCGATACCATCATGCTAAATATAGAATGATTTGCAGTCTTACAGTTGTGCATACCAAAAATATTAACTGTTAGCTGTGTTAAACAAAACAAGTCCTGACCTTGCATGTAGGCGAATTGTATTATTGCCAATTCGTCACGAATTTGCACTCATCGTTAGATTTCTTTAGTACAACTATTTTGCTCTTCTTTTATGTACAGCTAGTTCGGCGGTTCCTACTTTTTTTAAATGCATCTCCAAGAGAAGGATTTTTTATTTTAAGATCTAGTTATCCACACTTACAGCAAGTCTCCCCTTGTGGATGACCAAAATGTAAATTAAAGTTCTCATGAAAATATTTTACAAAGTAAGAATATTGAATGTTCGATGATGTATATTTTCCCTTGAGCAAATAAAAAATATTAAGTTTTCATATTGTTCGAGCAATAGAGAATGAAGCATGAGCAAAAAAAAATATCAGAGTCAGTGGGCAAATATACTGTGAAAATAGTTACTTTTTAGATCAAATAAATGAAATCTATTTATATACTACATATAAGCTTAGTGTTTAAATTAACCCAATTATACACCACTATTCCATAAACAATATACGTTTACCTAGGTCAGAACATTTTAGGGATCTTGGTGTAACCTTTGACAATAAGCTGACATTTACAAAACATTACGAAAATATAATTAGTGAAACATCCGGATTTATTACCAGACTTAGCCATGAGTTTCACGACATTGATACTCTTAAAACTTTATTCTGTTCTTTTATAAGATCAAAACTAGATTACGCCTCATTAGTATGGTCATCAGCATACGATGCACACATAGATGATCTGGAAAGGGTACAACGTAGGTTCTTAAAGTTGCTTTGCCTGAGGACTCATGGTTCCTACCCACCTCAGGGATTTCCTGAGGAGAACTTGCTTCAAATGTTTGACATGCAGTCCCTTAAAACTAGAAGAGGCCACTCTTCCCAAGTATTCCTATTTAAATTACTTAATAATCTTATTGAATGCCCTGATCTCCTAAATAAAATTAACTTTCTTGTTCCTCGCATGGGCTCCCGTCAGAATTTAACCTTTTCTTTACCTAGAGCAAGAACAAATAAACTGCTCTTTTCACCCATTTATACAATGTGCAAAACACATCATGCTTTCGGCAACAATTTTGACATATTCAATAGTTCTATCGCTGAGATACAGACTCTCTTCAAAGAACATGATCCTGACCGTGCATCATGACTCTCCTTATCCTGACCTACCTACTGCTAATACCTCCCTATTATTGATTTGATTTGTTTTAATCTTTTTTATTGTAAAATATTATTTTATAGTTCATGATGTTCTACTTGTGATTATTGGATACTTTACTGTAGATTATTGTATGTATTTCATAGTTTTAAGCTTAGTTAGGTAGTTTGATTATCTTTGTAATCCTGCTTTGTAATTGGGTCCGAACCTGTTAAGCAGTGTAACTAAATAAATAAATCAAAACAAGAGAAATTATCATGGAATTATATAAAGACTCACATCTGGGTGATGATCAGGTAACAGTCACAGATTTGTTAAACCTTGAAGAAGATTTGCTTCCTGTATTGGTTATGCTTATAATAAGCATAGTGCAAGAATCGTGATGACTTGGCAGTAATACAATTCGATTACATGCAGAATGTACACTTACCAGTAGTTCCAGTTCAGCACTTGTTTTGTTTAACACAGCTAACAGTTAATATTTTTGGTATACACTACTGTAACACTGACAAAGCATTCGTCTACATTTACCATGATGATATCGCCAGTAAGGGACCAAGCATCTTGGAAGTTTCTGGAAAAGAAATCTTAAGAGGTTATCTCATGATTAAGGCATTGATTATCATATAATTATGGCATTGCTTATATTGTGATATTGGTAGATTTTGTTGTTGTAATGAGTATCATTTAAAGAAAATTATTGAATATGCTGATTAATGAATCGATTCAAAATTCAAATTCAAAAAGTAAACGAAAAGTAGTAAAAATCAAAATTGCACAAAATGTTAGTTAGTCCCTTTCTCAAATAAACAATTCATATGTGTTCCAGATACCATTATGTCAAGATCAGGATCAAGCTGTGCTGTTTTTGGCTATAACAACACTTATTCTATTAAGCAAAGTGGTGAAAGAAAAATTATTTTACATGTGCTTCCCAAACCAAAGGATATGGTGTCCCAAAGTGTAAGAAAGGAATGGATTAGCCGCTGTAGTAGACAGGATAAATTCAACCCTGACACTAGCAGGATTTGTTCAGATCATTTTGTGATTATTTTTTATTCTTGGCTAAAATTTGCACCACATGGAATTTAGTTTTAATGGTATATAGGAAATTTTGTACTTTTGACTTTCCGTGTACAATTTTTTAAATTCAATGATTTTTGTATGGTGTAAAATTTTTGTACTATTTAATAATAATAAATATAGTAATGATGTATTGCCCATTTTCGCATATTTATGCTTTAAACAGTATATATAAAATATAAAAGTTAATTACTTAAGAGTAAATGTAAAATATAGTTAAGATGCTTTAGACAGTATGTATAAGATACAATAGATAACTTATGATTAAAATTTATGTTGTATATTGAGGACGTAAAATTAACAATACAGCTAATATTGAAATTGTGGAACATATACTGTGCATATGAACATACAATACTGTTGGAGATGATACTCAAATTCGTGCAGACTATAATAAGCGCCTTGCAGTAATATTTTTTCACCACTCTTAAATGGATTTATACTAGTAGGTATATTTGATGTTTGTGGGAAGAAGGTTGTATATGGTAATACCGATGTAATATGTACTTTTTAACAATTTAGTTGAAATGGTAAAGATAGGCTAAATAATGAGATCTTTACGGAGATTATAGGGATTATTTTCGTTAGTAATCTCACAGTGCTGATCCAGTTTTCTTAAAACATGTTGTAAGAACCGACATTCAAATATTTTTAGAGCAGCCGGACTATGATGATGAAGCTGATAGCACTTTCAAAGCTGAAGACATAGAAACAGCTTTGGATGAAATAGAGAAAGAAGATGCTTCTTTTAATCCTATTGCGTATCATTTGCAGAATTTTATATAAGTAACAAGATGTGAGGGTTATTATATTGTTACTTTTAAAATACTGTTTACTTGAGGTTCTCAATTGTAGCTTATATATTCATTATTCCACTCTCACCTCCCCAGAAGTGAATTGCGTAGCACATTTTAGAGTGAAAGCACAGCTTATACCGTACCGAATCAGTTATTTAACTCTCCACGTGTTTTGAAGCAATAAAATCCAACCAATAGGAGCATTTTCCTCATATTCTGGGCGTCTGCTACGAGCCGAATTATATGAGGGCGACTTCGTTTATTTATGAATAACAGTACCGGTCTGGTGTCCAATGTAGTGTTATCTTTTTCTATTACGACAGTTTGCCGAATCGAAGAGACATAAACCTGGTTGAGTCGGAAACTGAACACACCGCACAGCGTTGGACTCTCGATTTTTTGACAAGAAGCAGCAGGTTACGTTCTTAGATTGGATTGTTTGCGTGTTATTATTTGTGCTCGATTATTTATTTATTTAAGTGTGTTAACTTTTTGGACATTTAATCATCAAAGTGTTTTCATTGTTAACCATGGTCGTACGTTGTTTTGTCTGCAATGGGTAAAAGAAAGCCAATCCAGCTTCAGGATATTTTAGTTTTCCGAAAGATGAAAGGTTATAAGTAGATGTTTACATTAAGTATTGAGATTAAAGTATAGTTCATTCATATCACATTGCATGATAAATTAATATTCTACGTCGATAATTGTTTGGCTCCCTTCTGCAGGAAGTTTAACTTTTTAAACTTGAGACATAAATTGTAGTTTTGTCTAGCCTCTTAGCATCCCATAATAAAGGCAACCAATTTAGAACCGTCACACTAATATTACAAAGGTGGTATGTAAATTTAATTAGAAATAAGTAGTGAACAATATCACATACCTACAACTCTTTATGCATTGCCTACAACTATATAAATGGCTTCGAGTGACGAAATATCAATTTATTAAGGTCGTTTGACGCGATCACATTTTTGATAAAATTTCTGCCCGTATAGTAATCTTTCGAAAATGGCAATCTTACTTTGCGCTCGAAAAACACACAGAACTTTTTCTACAGCCGCATTTTTTAAAATTAAATCCACATTTTCCTCTATACTTATTCTGAAATTTGCAAATGACTGTCAGTTTGACATATATTATGTTCGAGCTTCGGGCATATTAGAACAGGAGTGCCAGCAAGAAACTAACAAACGCACGACTGTCATTTATTTATCTTCGGTTTCCATGATCATTCATAGCACGCTAGGCGGAAAAAGTGAGAACTTTCTTTTCCATGTTCGCGCTAGAGCGCAAAATAAGGATCCACAGCATCCACGGCAGGGAAATAGTTATTTGTGTATTTAGAGCGCAAAGTAACTGATTGCCGCTTGAGAAAGAATGTTACTGCGCGACGCGTAGCGGAGCGCAGTAATCTTGCGAAAACGGCAATCTTACTTTGCGCCCGAAAAACACACAGAACTTTTTCTACAGCCGCATTTTTTAAAATTAAATGCACATTTTTCTCTATACTTATTCGGAAATTTGCAAATGACTGTCAGTTTTGACATATTATATTCGGGCTTCGGGCATATTTAGAACAGGAGTGCCAGCAACAAACTGTAACAAACGCATGACTGTCATTTATTTATCATCGGTTTCCATGACCATTCATAGCACACTCGACGGAAAAAGTGAGGATTTTCTTTTCCTTGTTCGCGCTAGAGCGCAAAATAAGGATCCACGGCATTCGTCGATTTTGCGATATCATTTGAATTTAGCACTTAGTTATTTTGCGCGCGGCTGTAGAAAAATTGATATTCTATGTTCATATCAGAATATTTATATATTTATTTACACTTATAAACACCATATTCATGGTTATGTATAAATGACTGATCATTCTCGATCACGTTTACCAGATATCTTTTTTTATCAATTTCACTTACATATCATGTTTAATTTAATTTACTAAAAATGTAAACTAAATTAAATCCAGTCCGTCTCTGTTGAGTTCCAGCTGGCCATTAAAACCTAACATTTTTAATGTATGAAGGGCATGCGCGAAAAATGAGGAAAGCATGAAAAAGTCAAATCTGGCTTCATCGACATCAAAGGAGCCGACGTAGAGTTAAATAACTGATTCGGTACGGTATAAGCTGTGGTGAAAGTAACCAAAGTATACTTACTATAGATGCCTAGAGTACTGAAGTTCTTTATCAATAGTGAGTCCAGGGATTTTGATCTCTGCTAGGTTACTCAGAGTGGTTTTAGTATTAAGGTGTATATTTGACGTATGTGTGTGATGTTCTGTTTCTTGAATAAAATATAATTTGTTGTATCAAGGTTGAGTTAATTTATTTGCATTATAGCAGTGTGTCAATTCGCTGATTACTTTCTCTGTTTCAGTTTTTAAATTTTCATAGTTCCAGTCACCAATAACAACATGTGCCATCTGCGTAGATTATGATCTTTTTCAGATACATCTTATGTAAGGTCATTCATAAACAAGTTGAACAGCACTGGTCCTAGGATAGAACCCGAGTATAAAGGTCGATCTTTATACTCAGATAGACCCCTGTGATACTCCGTTTATATTATATAATAGCTAACCCTAATATTATCATACAGTGTAGAGTGTAGACCATTAAACTAATTGTGTCAAAAATACAATGTTTTAAGATTTGTACCAGCTTTTTCTAAATCGTCCATGTATCCACAGAACAGGAAAGAAGCATGTATCTCATATGGATAAACTCACAGCTTTCTCGCTTGTATTTCACATCTGCGGTCTTAAAAAATATGTTTTAGAAAGTAACATATTTTTATTTTTCGCGCACCGTGTATACTTAATCTGAGTTTTTGTATGGTTAAAATTATTTTTATTTATGCACTAGCTTCCATATAGAATAACATTTTCTGAGAAGCAATTATTAAGCTTTTCCAAATATGCATACCTTTTTGTCCCACACTGTATAAAAGACTAGTCAGATTTTATTTTATTGTTGTCTATTTTTCTCTAATAAGCTCCTATTATTCATACTCTTGAGGATATTTTTCATACAAGATTTGATAATCCCCCGTCTTCTATTTACTTTTGGCTTATCCAGGTTTGTTAGAATTCAAAAACAAAAAGCTGGTAAAAAATATTTTCCATTCTTCATTAATAAAAGAAACCTTGGTAATTTCATAAGAAATAGTTTAGTTTCACTATCCATTTAAAATTTTGAGTTTAAACCCTTTTTTATAAACTCTAAACAAGAAAAATAGCCTTGCTCGTACGACTTTGCCATATGTACGTTAAGCCTTTCGCGCCAAATTTCGCGCGTGGCTACGTCACAACAAAGCAGCTGTCTGTGAAAAAATTCGGCAGATCGAACCATCCTGTCTTGTTTAAAGTTCTTGATCAGGGGTACCTTAGGCTTTTAAATTGGGACCTCTACATCTTTTGATATTTATTAATAATCTCTCCGAAGCAATAGATGTACAGTACCAAATGTTTGGAGATGATTTAAAAATGTACATTTTAGTGGAAGATCCTGAGGATTGTGAGAGGTTGCAGAGTGCTATCAGTTCTGTTCAGGTTTAATGTGCTAATAATAAATTACTACTTAAGGATAAAAAGTGCTTTGCTCTATGATTATTCTATAAACCAAAATACGTCGAAACGGGCCAAGGGGTGGTGTTATATTGTAAATTGCCTTTTAATAATCATGTAGATAAAGTTATTTCCGAAGCATCTCAAATGCTGAGGTTTGTTTACAGAAAATGTTGTTATTTTAATAAATTTGATGCTCCAAAATTGTTTGGTACTTTGGCAAGAAGCAAACTGGGGTATGGATCCCTGATTTGGTCCCCAGTTTATTAGAGGTGCCTTGGAAGAAGTACATCGAAAGTTCATGAAATACCAAGCATCCAAGAAGAGTAAAGTGTATCTTCAGGACGGGATAGACTCTTATGGAGGTAGTTTAATCTAGATTCTCTGCAGAGGCGAATATATCGTACTGCTGTCAAATTCGTTTATCATTTGGTCAACGGAGGTGTTGAATGTCTTCCTGTGTTGCTGTTGAGCTTACCAAACTTTGTTATATCTAGGGAATCCAACCTGATGTTTAAATCACTTATGCACAGAATGTGTTCCATTTATAATAGAATAGTTTCTAACAGTGATCTTATTATGCCAAATACTCTTCTTGCCAAACCATCTACCATCTCAAATTTGGTATAATTTTAAGATTTATATGTATTGTTTTATGTGAATGTTTTAATCTGTTATGTATAAGGGATTATTACATATATCCGACCCTGTTAATTACTTCTATTGGCGACTGCAAAATAAGTAAATACAATTGATAAAATTCACTATGACAGCACAACGTACCGCCTGAAATTTCAAAAAAAATGTTGCACAAATGTTCACGAAACTAAATCATTTACCTAATTTTAGGCTTTTTCTTAAATAAATGGCGATCGTAGAAAACTATTGCATATATAGAGTTTCTTCATGACACTTTATCCAACTGGACGGCTCGTTTTTGCACTAGATATATGATAATAGATATATTGCTATTATCTAGTATATCTAGGGCAATAATAAATGTTTATGGCACCCGGCATGAAAATAATTTCATGAGGACTAGCCTAATTGGATAACATAGCACATGGCATGTACTCTGACCTCCTTAGTTAAAACGTTATAAGTATACTTTATTTAATTTTGCTTTTATTTTATTTATTGATAGTTCGACACCATTTTCATCTATTAACATGCTTATATTGCCCGTTTAAATTGCTTAAATGTATTGTCCTATGCCATAAAAATACCAATTTGCTTAACCAAACACTCTATTCAGTATTTACTAAAATAAGTAGTCCCAACTCATTTAAATTTTTAAAATAGAACATTTTATTTTAGCATTTGCATGGAGTTAGTTTGGGTTAGTTTGTTTACTACCACCAAGCCTCTACACTTAGCGGCAATTTATTAACGAATAATTTTTGTTATTTTGTAATAATGTTTTCTACTGTTTATACACAACCTTAAAACGTTTAAATCTTGTTCGGTGCGTATTTCAAATGTTTACTTTTAAACTTAGATTTATTGGCATATTTATGATTGTTTACAGTATTTATCGATGTTAATATTTAAAATAAATATTATATATTTATTATGTAGGTCATTTTATTAAAGTTATTGGGGGTATTAATTACAGCAATAGGGTTTAGGGTTGCGACAAAACAAATTCTAACTTGTAATACATTCTTTGCATAAGAGATTTTGAATTTACACCAATTAGAATCTTCATTAAATTGTTCGATCAAGCCAGGATTTTACTTACAGATAATTTGAACTGTTTAATCGGAACGTCTTTTTCAGTGATTGTTCTGTTTGCCACTTGAAGTTCCTATTCTCAAACAACATTTACACAGCCGGTCCATGATCAGATTTTTACTGTCACTGCTGGCCCGTAAGGCAGTTATTCTAAGGGCACATGACGTATGATAGTACCCTTAACAAACTACACACTTTACACAACTTTTCTACACATTTCCCGTGCCATATTTACACAAAAGTGAGGAAGATAAAAATTAAATTTATTTTATCAAAAATGGAAATCAAGGCAATAGAAGATAAAGAAATATTTCGCACAAAAACTATACAAAAAAGTGAACTTAAGAAAAATAAAGATTTTTGAAGAAACTTTAACAGCAAGAGATACCCTGATTCTAAAGAAAAAGCTACTAAGCACCTGGTAAAGCCACCTTGTAACAAGAAATATCGCCATATGTCCACAATATCTTAACATAAAAGGACAAAAAAAATAAATCGGCAATTTAATAAAATGAGGAATTTGGAGCAAAGAACATTTTTGTTAGCAAAAAAACTGTCGTTGCTGGTTCAATATTTACATATTATGTTCTTAAGAAATATAACGTCGAAGAGTGTAATGTTTGCAAGGCTTTTATGCTTAGTATTTTGAGATTTTACCCTTCCAATGTTTACATAATAAACTGTGTTAGAAATTCTAGTGCATAAGAAATGTGCTGCTGAACTAACAGCTCCAGTATGTAGGTTTTTCTCCCTATCATACAGAACTGCATGCTTTCCTTCTGGCTGGAAATGCGTTCAGATGCAAGCTTTCCCGAAGAAAGGTATAAAAACGATTCCAAATAACGACCGTCCAATTGCCTTATAATCATGTCCAAAGTCATGAAGAGACTGATCAACTAATAGCTTTTAAAATATTTTGAATCATTAGGCATCATAAGCGATCTTCAGTATGGCTTCCGCAAACACAGCTCAACAGGAGATCTCATGACTTTCGTGACCTACCTGTGGACCAAAGCCATCGAGAACTACGGCGAATCTCGTGCAGTAGCGCTCCACATATCTAAAGCATATGGCGGGGTTTGGCACGACGGATTGCTAAGCAAATTGACAGCATACGTACTACCACCAGCGCTGCTTCTATGTCTATGCAATTTCTTAAGAGATCGAAGCATCTGAGTTGGTATTGATGGACATCTTTGGAGGAATTTAAAATATATGCCGGAGTTCCTCAAGGGTGTATATTATCTTCCACACTATTCCTGATCTATATCAACGATCTCTTAGAAAGGACAAATAGTTCTACTTACAGCGCATAGCACTCTTATATCCTCATTCAAGTCGCGGACTCCAATGACCACTGTTCGTTCCCAACGCGAGCGAGAAAATCAGAATGAGGCCATCAATGAGGATATGAACGCCATGGTGGAATGGGGTGAGGAATACAATGTCTAGTTTAACGGGAAAGATTAGTGCAGCTGTCCTCTCAAGAAAAAGCAAACACCGTAGGACGCGACTTATCAATGATCCTAGCCTCATCTATAAGCTTCCTGGGCATCAACGTAGAAAACAACATTCTTGGCGTAATCACGACACCAAAATCGCCAAGACAGCGGCACAAAAGCTATAGAGCAAAAAAGTTGTAAACACCTTATTGCTCTATAAGGCCTATATAAGACCATCTCTGGAATACTGCTCCCATGTGTGGAGCTCGGCACCTAAACACTTGCTCAAGATATTAGATTCCATACAGAGGTGAGCAGTCCGTCTTTTGGATGATGACTAAAGATCTTGCTAGCCCTAAAACATCGAAGAAAAGTAGCGGACATCTCTCTTTACTCTCGATACTACTACCAGCGAATATTAACTAACGATAAGAAGGCCCACTCAATGGCCAGAGAGCGCTACAAAGGAATCGTCGTTTATTTTCTTCGTTGCCTGGTAACGATCGGCGAACTCCGCCGCACACAGGTTGAATTTAAATAAAAGCTGGCCATAAACGATATTTTCGTTTGCGGTATATTTAATCAAATTTATGACGAAATTATTTATAGCACTCTAATACTCTAGTTGGCTTTGGAAAAACACAATTGATATCTTTTGAATTGTTTGCAGTGCCCTGTCAAACTCACATTATGGTTTTTTTTTAATTATTATCACCAAATAAATATTTTGATAAAGTTTGTATTCAACTGGCTGTTTCAAAAATATGTTAACGTTTTTAATTAGTTATTATTGATAACAATACTCAAGGTGTGTAATAACTAATATTTAAAAGATTTTGATTTTGTGTTAATGATTTCACCATATTTCCGAATACAAATATTCTGACAAAAGACATCAAGAAGAAAATGTTGCTCGAATTTGCCCCATCTTTTAATATTTAATTAAATCTTGGCGTTTTGGGTGATTTTAAAATTGGTTAAAGGTTTCGCACAATTTTTTTCCCGTATATTTCATTCCTATTTCGTAATACAACACAACTAAAAAACAGCGAATCTTATATCGAATATTGACTCGACTATAGAAATTTCGCGTGAAAATTAATCTGACAAAAGGATGAGCTGGTCTATGGCCGCCGCGTCAAAGGACGCCTGCCAACATGATTGTTTTATTTGTATCATGGCCTGCCGATATTCTGCTAGTTTTCGCGCGGGGAAGGAGACACACCGTTGACATGCCGCCGCGGAGAGTGCAACAACTGAAGCCAGATTATCAGAAAATGGCGCGTCGAAATGAGGATCCCTTATTGGCTAAATTTGTAACGTGCGCAGTTTTCCCTGCTGCTGTCTTGTTTAAGCATTTACGTTTCTCTGTTTTTTGCTTCATATGTTGTACTGAAAGTATTTTAAAATGGTTTTAATTCATTTAAATTACCCTTAACGCAACGCATTATTAAATTGGATTTTTAAAAACTATATATGTTGTAAAATCGTCGGTACGGGTGGGCAAGAAATTGAATAATCGATTAAACGCTTAATATTTTAGCAAATAACTGAATAATCGATTAATGGAAATAATCGATTAATCGATATTTTCTGAAATATTAATCGATAAGTCGATTAATCGATTAATCGGTAATTTCTTAAAAGTGAATCGAATAATCGATTATTTTCGCCCACCGCTAATCTCATAATATTGTAGTAAGTGAAACTCAAGCTGAAATTTCGGTAGAATCATTATTGCTGATGCAAGACTAATGTTATTATAAAAAGAGGTAATAAATACTTTGGCTGAATCAGCAGATAAAATTTATAATTTAGTTTTAATTTGTAAATATGGCTTTGATTTTACCTTGGGAGAGTCAGAATATAAGCAAGTGTTTTTGCACAACAGATGCACTGATGCTTCTATATTTTTTACTAGTTTGGTCCCTATTAGATTAATTTTTTAAAATAGCGATAACTGAAATATTTGAATGGCAAAATTGCAGGGCCTCATCAACGCGTTTCTGTCGTCCACTTAACATTCATTTTGCTCGTGAGACTCCTGAATTAACCGTTGCAAAAACAAAATTTGGATCATCGAATTAATAATTTAAAACACTTTTTTTACAACGGAGGAGCCCTTAATTTTCAAAATCATTTTTTAAAACGGTTTAAGAACATACAAATGATTTTTATACATGATTTTTATCGTTAGTGAAAATTGATACACCCTATATACAAATATAGATGATAAGCCAAAAATCCAACAATTATTTGTCTAAAACACGATATATTAAAGGTGTAATACTTAATAACTTTTATGTCTTATTTCTGGTAAACCTTATTATGGCCAGCTTTCCTAGAAATTCGACCAGTGTGTGCCGGGTCCAAAGGTCGCATGCCAGTATCTGCTAGCTTTCACGCGGGGAAGGAGGCATACCGTTGACGTGCCGCCGCGGAGAGTGAATCTTCTTATCGTTAGTTAATATTCGGTGCTACTACGGAAGGTGTTCGAAGGAGCTGGCACTAACGATTCCGTTCAGAGTTGTGCCAAAGAGAAACACCCGTCAGACACAAGCTCCTCATCAAAATACGATTTAGTTGCGAACACCTAGGACATCGCTGTTGCGAGACTCCTTTGCCTGGAGGGCTGCCTCGCTCTGGAGTAAACTTCCAAGTAACGTGTTTTTTGAAAATTACTAGCCACTGCGTTTTAAGTCCAACTTCCCCCGTCTTCTCCGCACGCGCACCGCTCGTTGAGTGGTATACGATTATGCTTTTGTATGTGTGCCGAACATAAAAAAACTGTACGTACATCTATAACGCCAAAAAAGGTATGCGTTGTTGCCATCTCAATAAATCCAAAGTTGATACAAATTTGGTGAAAGAACATATTATGAGTTTTCGACCAGTTATTTCATCCAAGATACTGAACAGGGTAGCACCTAACATGATCTATTATCCTAGTAATTCATCGAGATTATGTGCAGAGATATTCATACTTCAAGGTCTCTTATGAATTGCATAGAAATGAGGTAGCTGAAATGATAATTCCCTTTGCAAAGTTCGGCAATGAAGAGTGTTTTAACTGCCAGAAATGGGATTCAACCTATTTAAAAAGTTCTGAATATAAAAACTGTCTGAAGAATGTGAAATATGGAAAGAGTATACACTCGAGTGGAATTAAGTCTAAAACACAATCGAATATTTATGATTTTATTGATTTTAATATATTTTTAAAAATTGTGGCGAACTCATCAAGGGTAGATCTAAAAGAAATTACTATGCAGGATTTTTTTCTGGAATGATACTTCGTCTAAATATAAATTACAAAAAATTAACCTAAACCAATATCTTCAAAGAACAGCGCATTTGAAATTTACATTACAAACATTTCTTTTCAGAAGATTTTAAATCCTTAAATTTGTTGACTGATCAAGGGTATAAGAGAGGAATAATCAAACTGCCCATTCATTCTTGATAAAGCTACTGTGTAGTGAAACATGTCGAATGACAATTAGCTAATTCGAGTTTCAATTATAGTGGAATTTTAAGTAAAATTGTGTTTTACTTGTTTATATCTTATATAAATAATCAAAACCTTCTTATACGGCTAGAGTGGTATCTTTAAAAAGGAATATTAATTTAATTTAAAATTTACGCGGAATTATTCCTGCAAATCGAATGCATTTTTGGGAAGGAATGGCGGTTTCAGGAACCAATGTTGAAACAAATAATTCTGAAGTGGTATTCTTATTCATAATTTCGAGACATATCGTCTCGACTTCGTATGTTTTCAAATTCTCATTGCGATAACGGGCATTTATTAGTGGGTGAAAAAAATGTCATTTAAAATAAGGGAAGAACATATTATATAATTTACAGATTTTATGGATGAGCACGAAGATTTTGCAAGGGGAAGATTATCATGTGTCGATGCCCGCGACGAATTCATGAAATTATGGGCTGAATTGGCAAATTATTTAAATGCCCTTGGCTTTGGAACGAGAGCCGTTGAAATTTGGCAAAGGGTAAGGATACATTACCTTATATTATTATGACCTATTGCACTAGGAGTGATTACCATTTTGCTATCTATATGGTTAAGAAATTATTGATAACCTGTAATTCCTTGCTGGGCTTCTAGATAAGTGTCAAATTAATTCTTGATGAAAATGTAGGAATAACTTGAATATTGTTTTTAAAGCACAAAAGCATATTATTATTATTATTAGTGTGTATTACTTTTCTATGATTGTATTTGATTTTTAGACATGGTCGGATTATAAATTGAATTTAAAAAAGAGAGCCTCAGAAAAGAAAAAGGAGCAAACTCATACAGGACGAGATCCTGAATCTGTTAAAATGCTCAGTGACGGAGACATAAGAATTTTAAATATCTTAGGGAAAACCATTTTTGAAGGCTGTGGAACTGAAGAGAAAGGGGTAAGTATAACCATTATTATTTCCAAAATATATTTAATAGTATTGAACGCAGATCAACAATATACATATATTAGGTATTTTTAAGTGTTTTGTTTGTAAAAACTTCAGCAGAACAGTATTACAGTACTGAGAAATGAGTTTTGGCAAAATGTTTGTGTCTGTTCGTGTTTTTGCATGTGTATGTTCCCACAATAACTAATTTTTAATTTTTTTGGCAAAGATTTCAAACATCATAGTAATTTTTATTCATTTCCATGTAGGTATATGGGGTTAAATTGAAAATATCAACTATGTTGTAAAAATTATTGGAGTTCAAAATCAAATTTAATAACGTTTTGACTGCAAAGTAATGATTGGAGTGATGCTACTTTAATTAATCTTTGTTCTAGTTTGAGACAGAAAGAAAAGGAACAATATGTTGATAATCTTGCCAGAGATACACCCGGAATATCATCTTATATATCTGCACAGCCTTCAACCTCCAAGGATGAAAGTAACTACTCGATCAACCAGGAAAGCAATGAACGAAATAGAAAAGTGAAAATTACTGATGATCATGATTATCTCGCCACACCAAGGTTATTAAATAAGAAAAAGAAAAAATATTATACTGACCAAAGCAACACTTTAAACAGTTATTATGAAGAAACAATAGATGCGCTGAAGAGAATCGACAATAAATTAGATGATTTGAACAACACATTTAAAAATATTGATTCCACAATGAATATAAAATTTCCAGAATTATGTGACATTTTAAAAGAAAACAAGTCCTGCAAATGTACCTTCTAATATACATACGTATATATGTATATTGCCGTTCATAATTATTGCAAAAAAATATTTTTGTGTTATCCAAAGAAGTACCTGAAGTGAAGTTCCAATTTTCAAAGTTTAAAGTTAAGTAGACATCTAAGATTTTAAGACTTAGTCTTACTTTTATGTTTCCTTTCCAGAGTTTTTTAGGTAATAAGTTTTGTAGTGTATTATTTTTGTTAGATAAAAAATTTACTGGCAAAGGTTTTCATGTTTATTATAGTTTCGACTGATTAACTAGAACTAGTTTAAAATGTAGTTTCTTGTTATATAAATAATGCTAAAGGGCTTTTAATAAAAGTATGTTTTTGTAGCAGTCTATATTTTATTAACATTTTATCAAACCATTAAAACTATGTGAAAGTATGTGTAAATTAACTATTATTACAAAGTAAGAATTTAAAAATAAAACCGCTTAATTATTAAAATATGTTTTGACAATATTTCTTCTTACTTCTTTACCCCCCTTGAACTCCAACATTCACTACAGGATTTATTTTCTGGATTTGGTCTTTCATCATCATCCTCATCTTGTATATTATCAACTTCAACATTAAAACTAATACATAGGTTATGCAGCACACAACATGTGTTAACTAGTTTTCCCACAAACACAGGAGAATATCTCGCTACCCTTTACCTTAATAAGCACCGGAAGCGTGCTTTTAAAACACCAATGCATCTTTCGATGCAATTTCTTGCTCGGATATGGCTTTGGCTGTATTCGAATTCGGGAGAACCTTCTAACGGGTTTATGTATGGCGTCATTAAAAAAGGTTGAAGGGGGTAACCGGAATCTCCCAAAAGCCAGGTTCGTCTTAAATGACCCAGATTGTAGATACTCATTTAAAAGGAAATTTTTCACTGCAGAATTTCTCCAAATGAAGGAGTCATGAGTAGAACCTGGATAATTTGCATTGACATTCAGTATTTTTAGATTGGAATCACATATAATCTGTACATTCAGTGAATGGTACCCTTTTCTATTTATAAAGTTGTGTTCCTCAGCACTAGGCTTTAAGATGCCTATATGGGTCCCGTCAATTGCACCAATAACTCCTGGGAAGTTGAATTTGTGCATAAATCGTTCCTTAACTTCATCCATCTCCCTTCTAGTTGTGGGAAACTTTATAAATTCACCAGTTAAATGGTTAATTTATTGCATTCGCAATTTCACGAATATATCTGAAAATGTATTAAATAATTTAGATTTATAGTTACATATTTACTTAAGAAATATATACCTGTGAACACAAGTCTGACTCACGCCCAAGTTAAAATCCTCTCCCACACTTCGTTGGTAGCAACCAGTTGCATAAAATTGCAATGCAACCAAAATCTTTTGTCTGACTGATACCCCTGATTGATATCTAGGTTCTGCCACATATGGAGCTAATCTTTCACATAAAAATTCAAATAGGGCCTTGTTCCCTCGAAATAATTCCACAAATCTAGTATCAGAAAGTGCACTAAGGTCCATTTCATTTCGAATTATTTTCCTTTTAACCCGTAAAGCTTGATTGACGCGTCTAACCTCATCTTGTTGGACAACTGCGTGGAAAATTGGAAACATTTTGAAATGCTAATGTCATTGCCATCAAACCACTTTTATAGGTTATTTTCTATAAAAATATAGCAGCGCCATCTTCCTAAAATCTTGAAAATCAGATTAGCTAGGGGCCAAAACGGTTCTACGACTCGAGACACGATGAGAATTTCATTCCAGTCGGTATGAAATCGATCTCGATCGGGATCTCCCGAATCGAGACGTAACGCCCAATGTAATGAGAATCCCACTACAGATTAACTTTAACCCTTCAATGCATGCTGTAGCACACAAGCAACAGTTTTAATTTTTCCATATCAAAATACTAGAAAAACCTTCTATACATTTTGTATCGTGTTTCAAGTGAGCTACATACCACTCAAGTGAAAATAGTAACAAGGAGTCGCGAAAGGAGGCGCAGCGTCCATGCTTTCGTAAAGTATATGACAAACGGCCAGTTGATTACCACGTGTCGTCTAATCAGTGAGAGGTTAGGACGTTTATGAATGGGTTAGCTCATAAAGAAATGCAGAAATATTTTTTCTGAGAGAATAAAGGTATGTAGGAACACATTTTTACTAGGTTTTAGCTATCGCTATAGATAAACGGAAAAGCATGCAGAAAGTATGTATGTAGCTTCTATGATACAACTATTTACTCATGTAGCATGTGTGCTACACCATGCATTTTCGTCATCCAATTTCTTTTTTTTTTTTGCGATAATGTCCAAAGTAAGGTCTAAAAAGTTATTGAACGATGAAGATATTGAAAAATATTAGGATAATTTCAAGGGATTTGATAAAAGTGATGACGAATGGGATTTTAGCGGCACAGATGATTCCATAAATGATCCAGACTGCATATTGTTGCACCTGTGCAACATGATCAAAATAAAGAAAAATAAAAAAATATATATTTTTTTTACTATTTTTCCCTTGATCTAGACCATAAAAATAGTCGAATATATTTTTTTGATTTAAAAATAAAAAATGATGCATTGAAGGGTTAAGTCCAATTCTAGCCAGTGTTACATGTATAACAGAAATTGTTTTCAAAACTCAAGAAATCTTCTTTTTTGTGGGCCTAACATTTTAATAAGAAACTTAAAAATGTGCCGCTTTACTATAATTAAATAAATATTCTACATAATTATATTGCATAACCACTAACCCAATTTTTTATTCATAAATTGGTAATAGGGGGGGGCGATATTTTGTTATAGATGAAGGTATGTGAATTGCGCTTCCAACCAGTATACGAGAACCATATTAGTTCAGAACGTACGAATATTTTTGATGTGTAAACATCTTACGCGGCGGTATGAGGGTAAATCTCGGCAAATGGGATGGAAATGTGTGGGCGGGGCGAAATTGTGGGGACCGATAATGACCGATTCTAGCCGATAGGGCGGTATTATATACAATTTTGCCATTTAAAATCGTTTTTAGAATCGGATTTTAGACGATAAAAGAGCATATTATTATTTTAAATTAAACGAACTGTCAAAAGTATAATTCAGATGCCCAGACGTTTAAAGTAAGAGTCTTCTAAAATTTGCAAAATTTGGTTATTGACTTCCCCAAATCAAAGAATGTCGGCCCAAGATGACTAGTAGCTAAATAAGCTGTGTCCATATGTTAATGATATTCCTGGTGGCATTAAAATTTCGTGTCGAATTTGTGCAGTGAATTAATCCACTCCGAAGCTGCCAGTAAGCTTTATTAAAGAATCCTAACTAATATTATATAGATGCGAATGTGTTTGTTTGTTTGTTTCTTACGCTTTCACGCATAAACTGTTCCGATCATCATGAAATTTTGTACAGGTATTTTCAAGAGTATAGTAAAGAACATAGGACACTTTTAGCTTTTACCAGCGGCTTCGTTCGCGTCGATTTTTTATTATTTTAAACTTTGTTATTGAACCTAATTTTTATTCTATGAACAAGCTAAAACGTACAGGCAACGGCCATAGCACGTTGAAAATACTAGTTCTCGTCCGATCACTGAAGTTAAGCAACGTCGGGCGTGGTTAGTACTTGGATGGGTGACCGCTTGGGAACACAACGTGCTGCTGTCATTTTTTTTACAACCGATGTCGTTATAGGGAATGTTTACACATCAGTGTCTCGAGTACTAGCAGACTCGCTCAATTTTTTTTTCTTAAAATGCCTTCGTTTTAGCCAAAATTATAAATAAATTATATCATCGGTTGTTTCAAAATATGCAGTTATGGTTATAAAAATCAGGGTAGTCCTTGTAACATTATTTGGCTGTATTAGCCAAAATCAAAACAAATATCGAATATTCTTAAATAAATAGATCTTTAGTGTAGTAACGGTACGGTAATTTTAATTAAATTTAACAGCTTGTTGACATTTTTAAATAGGCGCCAATCGATCAAAAATAATCACCATAATCATCGACAATTATTAAAATTGCGTGAATAACAGTACCTTAAGCTTTACCAATATGAGACGTAATTTCTTCGAGGTACAGGGTGCGCTTATAAATTGCAGCCTACTATACATTGTCTAACACAGGTCTCGAATACACAAAATACGTCGAGGTCACCTGATACGATTTCAATGAAAGTATCAGTTTTTTAAAGAAGTACGATTGATTTGAGAATTGAATTGGCAGTCATGTTTTGTCAGGTCAGGTTTTGAAGCGAAATCCTCTTTCAGCACACTTTTTCTGGGTAGTAAATGAAACTGAGTCATCATAACGCACCCTTGGGTATTTTTTTCAATTGGTATTATTGTTTGACTAGATAATCACAAACGCTAAAGGGTTTCTGAAAGGCTGCCTGTTATAGTAGTTGGAAATCATCTAAGTTTTTTGTTACTATATGTGTAATAATTATTTCGAACAATGTGTGTAATTGGGAACACAAACGTATTGGTCGATAGTTTTGTAAAGGTAACGAGTCATCTAATTTTAAAGGTTAACTACTACTGCGGTTTTTTAATTCATAGGCGGAATCGTTTCCTTCTTTAAATTCATATTAAATAAAATATTAAAATTTGAATTTAGTATATATTTTTTGGACCTCTGACCACACAATTATTACACAGTCTTTGCCTAGTATTTTTTCCATTGCCTTTAAAGCATGATTGATTTGACCTTTTCTTCCTCTTCTGAACTATTAACTATTACATGTATTTGGAATTTGCAAGCTCTTATAGGTGGTCAGTAGTACTTCATTATTTATTTCATATGTCGTTTTTTTTCGCTGTTCTTGATAGCTCTAATTTTACAACTTGTGTTTCTTCTTGTTTTCAGGCTCTTCACATATAGGTTGTCGTTTTTCTGTTTGAACAATTTCGCTAGTTTTACTAACCGTCTCATTTCTCTCTCAATAATTGGACACTCTTCATTTACGTATTTACTTTCTCAGTCCAAACTTCATTTTATTCATTTTACTGTGCAGTATATTTCCTCAATTTATCGACTTTAGTCCATATTTTCTTTGCATCTTTTAGTAATGCTTCTGTATATACCTATCAATATCGTTACACTCTTCGGCACTTCTCAACCATTACTTCTTTTTGGTATATTTATCGTTGTATTTAAGTGTTTGAGCATCCACGGTATTTCCTTTAATTCGACTGTATTTTAGTTGTTAATATTCTTGGTAATGACTATAACTATAAGCATTAACAGTCTAGTATTGGGCCGCCATATCATCATTATTTACTAGACAGAATATGTAGCCAATTTTGTTTTAAGTTTCGTCATTTGGGCTGATTTAGATAGATTTACATCGTTTTTTTTTTTTGTTAAAAATGTAATTAACTTTTCCATACAGGCGTTGGATGTTAAGGAAATTTGGTAGTATATTTCTCCTGTGGTGTTTATCTTCGATATCCTACTTTCGAAGCATTATCTATCTGCTCCTGTTCTGAAATGGTTTTAAAGTCAAACAATATTTGTGGTATGATTAAATAGCAACTGGTTACTAAACAATATGAAGCCTATCGAGGATAATACTTCATGTATGATCGACTTAGTTGACTTTTCGAACAGGCATATTTATATAAATGAAAGCGTAACACACAGGCCTAGTTTCGTAGTTTTCTGGCCGGACTCAGCTACCATTAACGGAATTGTCTGGATTGTAATTTCTGAATTGTAGCTACTGTTGATCACAAATGACCGTGAAACTTGTTCTTAGTGTCTACTATTATCTCCACCCTGATAAGGTATCTGAGAGTTATGGCTACCTGTATCCAGATTCCAGATATGCTATAGGTTATCGCACTCTTCGATGTAGCCCTTGGAATACTTTTTAATAACCGTCATATTTCGGAAAATATCACCATAAGCCGACAGTAAATATGTTACTATATAATATGTATTACTTCTCGCTACGCCCGCCATATCACTAGCGAAAAAAGGGATTTAACATACAAACGCATTGTGTTATGTTTTAGATAAACAAACATTGCATTGTAGACGATGATACAATATGATTCTAAAATTGTTCAACACCAGCTTTCCTAAATCTAACATATTTAGATATTTGCAAATTATATAAGGAAAATACCTCTGAAACTCTGCCGCACGATATTGAGGTGCGATCTATAGGTCTTCCTGCCCAACTATTCGGTTTGGATAGAAAAGATCCTTTATATAAGAGCCCAAATGATTGCGATGTATGTCAGTATAGGTGGTTTAAATTGTACTCGTTTTCACATAGTATCAACGAATCAACATTATGGAATTTAGCAGCGATATTTTTTTTTCAGTTTTATGATATCTGAAATAGATGTGTGGGTTAGCTTAATGCTATATGTTCAATAAGTCGAATTTTAAATCAGCGATGCGTTCATATCTTAAAATTACTATTGAAAACAGAGTATGAGTACGTAAAATGTGCATTGCGGTAAAGATCATTACGTGTCTCGCACTAGCAAACTAAGAAGGGAGAGGATTCGTGAAAACAAGAAGTAACCCAAACCAACCCAAACTAACTCAAACTAACCCAAACTATAGTGCTTCAGAATTATTTAGTTAACTGCAAGGCAAATAACATCATTATTTATTAAATTTAAAATACAAATACAATTAATGACGATTTAGAAAAAACAATTAACAGCGAGACACGTATAATGATTTAGCGTATTTTCCAGTTGACACAAACTCATGCACATGCCTTGTATATCCAAATGAAAAGCGTTGGAAAGTTATTACGATTGTAGGAGGTTAAAGACTGCCCAGCACACCACATGTCCTTAGATTTAATCATATCAGTTATATGCATTTTTATGTAACGGTCAGAAAATGAGAATATTTGCTCGATTACTAATTATTAAAGTTAAATTTCAAGTGAGTTGCTTTTTTGTTTTTTATGCGTCGCCATTTTGCGATTCCACGTCGATGGTTGCTCGTCCACCCTTTGAGGCAGCCAGGTAAAATATTGAATTTTCTGTGGTATTTATTTTTTTCTTTGTAAATGTTCCTTGTTAAGAGTTTTTCTTTGACCTAAGAAGTTCGTCGTGTTTGTCTGTTGGGTATACATAGAAGAGTTCTTTCTCCAGTCGGGATCTATTGAGTCTGATCGTTTACGTTTCCTTTTGGAACTGGCCTGGAGATCTGCCTATGAGTCACAGTTGATGAGTTCAGCAGATGTAATGGCTTAGCAAATAATTTTTAAATATATTTTAATTTCTCCTTAATTTATAGCGCTCTATAATCAACATCTAAACCTTTTGTTTTGTTCTATGCATATAGAACTTCCCCCCTAAGTAATATACGATACATTTTAGAGTTTCAGGCTTATTTTTTGTGCCGTTTTTTATTTAATTCTTTGACGCTAATTTAGCTTCTATAATTCTGTTCTAAGTTAAAAAAAAAACAAAATTAACCGCTTAAATAGCTTTCTAGATGCTATTATTTTTGATTTTACGGGTCTTTTTTAAGTGTTGTAATCACAATGTTACTACGTAATATTACGTTCTAGTAGACTGAAGAAGCGTAAACAGAATATGATGATGTTTTGATAATTAAACAACTAAAAAGTTAAAGTTGATTTTTTACTCACTTTTCTTGTTTTATAGCTGATGAATAATAGTAATTGGATATCGCCTATTACTTATTTTAGCACGAGTAATTATTGGCAATTATATGTTGTCTGTCTGTCCTGTTGCATAACCGGTAAACTATTTTGCGCACCGCAATTGATTAACGTTGTTTTTTTTTATTAGTTAGATGAAGTTCTCTTCTGAATTTACGTGAGTAAATGGTTCTCTCTATAACTTTATTTTTTTAATACCAAATGCTTTTGCTGTACGTCAGTGGAAGACCGACTTATTCATTTCGATTTACTCAGCTTCAATAACTATTGTACTTCAGATATTACTTCAAACGAAAAAAAATATTTGAGGTATTTGCAATAAGTAATTCCATAGTTCAATATCTCTTTTCTAAACACCTACCTTTAGTTAAGCGTACTGGCATATTTTGGAGCAACGAAGAGTATCGCGGGTATCATATGATATTTTTTCTTATTTCAATCGGCTTGAAGTCAAATTCTTTACAAAGCCAATAATCTTCTGGTAATAAACCAACCTTTCGCTCTTCCTATCTAGCTGTTTCATCGGTTATTGTTTGATACTAGTATTCCAAGTAATAAGTAAGTATAGTTAATACGGAATAATTGGGCTCAATAGTTATATCGTTTTGATTTTGTTTTAATTTTTGAACTTGAATTGATTTAACCTCTGGTTTTATTATTCTTATTTTTTGTCCCGTAGTCAAGGCCAATACGAGTCCCAAATTATATCTTGGAGATTTAGTGGCTTTAGAAACTTAACCCCTTCTCACTCTACGGCAGTTGAGCAATGACCTAACTTGGTCGCTTAGAAGACAAGTCGTTCTGGCCTGCGCATCTTTCTTAACTCCACTTTATTCATTCTCAGTGCTAACAAAAACATGACAATTATTATAATATTTTAAAAAAACTTATTATATATCGTACAAAACAGGATATAATATCAAAACTCTATATTTCAATCCTATAAATCCAGATGTTCATACAATATTTAATATAGTTCCGAATTTTTAAAGCCTTAACATGTTCTATGACTGCTGAACCATTAAATAGTTAATAGTAGTCACAAATTACACCGGGATATTTATGAATGCTTTCAGATATGACCAAGATATTCGTAATAAATTAATGGTACTGAATCGTATTTAAAGGCGAGTAGCTCTTCGTGCAATAATATACGAACCACATCTGTATTAGATAAAATGAAAGTATAGTGTAGAAACTAATGATTAATTGTGGAGTAAAATCTATTTTCACCTTAATTTTGGCGCTGAATTGTCATCTTGTGCTCAACTTCCGAAGAAGTAAATCACTAACTCCACATATTTTTGATGCAGGTTATTTTGATGAAATCTGCCTTCCCTCGAGGAGGTTTGTTATGTTTTAAATATCTCTAATGGTTTGGGACACGGCAAGTATTACATGAAAAAAAATCATATGATAGAAAAAAAATAGTGATGTGCACTGAACGAAATTTATGACGTAACATTTAGGTATAAATTATTAAGCGCATCAAAGACAATGTATGTAAGTATAAAATGTCAATGTTAACAAAAAGGCAAACAGTACTAAGTATATGGGCAGGGTTAATATCATTTTATAAAAAATTACTCATTATAGTGACGTAATGTGCAAAGTGTAATATCTTCGTTAATAATAATCAAAATAGAGCAAAGGATTTTGAAAATTATAACCGTTATAGTCAGCACTCCAGCTGGTAGAGAGGTGGTGTCAGGGGAAAGGGCTCAGAGTTAGGCCATCATTGCCCGAAATTGAGAGAAATCCTCCTGGCCATTAACTTGTTCGACCAGCCTTTGAGATATAATGGGTCAACCAAGCATCTCAGGGTCATGCTGGATTCTAGGCTGCACGTGAGGCGTACAGCCGAAGGTCCTCCATTGGATTTAAGCCCTGTGGTAAGCCCAATTAGCACCTATGAGGCCATCGTATGGTGAATCGGTACACACACAGCCCCGTTTGGGCTCAGTCGGACAGGGTTCAGAGAATGACGGGCGTGGGAACTATAGCTGCTATGAGGACGGCAACCACCAGGGCTTTTGAGAGATTTATTGGTTGCCGCCCTTTTGCCTTGTTCTGGAGCATGACGTCTTGAAGTTTGCATAGAGACTGTAGAGTTCTAAACAATAAATCGGGAAAGTAACAAACGGCGCATTATGTATAATACAACAATAGGACCAGTTGTCAACAAAACTGGCAGTATCAAAAATAAGATTTTAATGCGAGAGGTTTTATTTTGATATTACGGCTCTTGCAGAAGGACTAACGTGTTTCCCACCCTATTTGAACTTATTTAATAATCCATGATTAAATAAACGATAGGTCGTTAGTCTAAGAAGAGTTTTTCTGCTATATACAGTCCGCTTTCACATATCAAGCATTTTACGTAAACAGAGACTGGAAGGTCTCTGTCATCTAAGGGACAATAATAGCTTGAAGGAATATAGTAAAACTTGAAGGAGACCTGGTGATGATTTCCCGTAACTCTTAAAGAGAAGGGACAACATACCATGAGATCAAGTAGACCCCTCAGATTTCGCATATCCGATACGGATACGTGGTTACGGTTCGATCACGGCCTGTTAATGGGATCATCTGGTATACAGACGGTTCCAAAACGGATATTGGTACTAGAGATATATTGTATAGAGATACCACAGGAATGAGACAAGCTTTCGCCCTGTGGATTTACGCAAACGCGTTCCTGGCCAAAATTTATGTGATCCTCAAATGTGGGTACGAGAACCTGTTAATAGCTTTCAGAAAAATTGGCTTTTACATTTGCTAGGATAGCAGAGCTTGTCTGTCGGCCCTTGAGTCTGACAGAGTTAATTCTGTACTGGTGTCAGTATCGTATGGGTTTCAATGGGACTTGGGCCTATAATAGATGTGTCCTATAACGTTGATTGAGACTGACTCTCAATCAATTGTAGCGGCCTTACTATAGGCCACTGTCATCCTAAGGAACGTAATGAATGGGCGGACCAGGGTTCTATGGTAGGATAGTCTAGGAATAAGACAGGCTAGGCTTCTCTTGGAACATTTATTGCCTGGTAGGGTGAAGGCCTATATGGCTTTGAAGAGGGTGACATACATGTGGCCTACGTGCAAATGATTCCATATTCATAGCGATCAAGTTTCTAAAATTAGTTGAACTGTTCAGGGTGTGCCAAATAATTAGATTGGCAAAAAGTTGCAGTTAATCTAACAAAATTAAGAAGATGAGAAGTTTATTTGGACTAAAGACATATAAGAAAATTATGTTACTTAATTTGACCTCAACTCGTCAGATTAGCGCCCACAAACTACCCCCTTCTGAAACTTCATATCTAGCTTCTGTTGCAACTATTGTACGTTTGTTGCTACCGATACCGATATACACCTGGTACTTTGACGAAAGCAAGTAAATACAGAAGAATTGAGATGAACGTTATTTGAGTCTACAGATTTTTCATAAAATAATTATTATTTATTTAAATGAATCTTAAAATGATAAAATTGTTTAATAAACCAGCATACAGAAAGACACAGACGAGGAAACATATTTACGGAAATGTGCTTTTGATTTGTTAATCCTGAAAACAATTGAAAATAAGATATTGAACTAAAAACACTTGGGAGCTCTAAATTAGATAATTAATGTAAGGAGTTGCATGTGTGCGTTGCGAAACTTGCGTATATTGTATTGAATAAAACTAGATAATCATAGATAAAATTAAGATTTTTGATTTATTCGAAAAAACAATTTATGGTGAAGGCTAATTTTATTATCTTGTTTTGTTATGTTAAAGCAAATTAGAGAACTGAAATATTTTATTATGCCCTTAGCCTAGCTGAGAAACTATTTCTACTTTAATCCCCTACTTTCTAACAGTTTATTCCGTATATATGCCAGTTCAAACGACTATTATTATGTAACTACGCCGGTGGTCCTAACAAGCATCCTATAGGTAAAATCGCGGAAGAACCTAAAATGCTGTAATTATTTACCGAAGACTTGTCGAAAGATGTTAAGATATACTGGAAGACGAGCCGAACTTTTTAAAACTTTTTGTTTTTGTACAGTCACATAGGCCATGTGGTGTAGTTATCGTCTTCAAGACGAAGCTTGGCCTCGGCCTCGCATTAATTTCTGGAAGACATGGGTATAACATATAACTGATAACAAGTTTTGTCTTGAATTCAGAAATTAGTGAATGTAAATAAACAACTAATTTCTTGATGTAGATATGTTCTATACTTATTATTGTTGAGGATTCATGGTGTTTTTCGTATTATAGACAAAACATATCGTTCAAAAATAAAAATTTAAATTTAATTTTAGCGATATAGTGTTTTACTTTATAATGTTATGCTGCAAAAAGGAAAAAGTATTGCAATGTAATACTTTTAAGCTTAATTCTGAAGATCATTTTTAATTTACAATTCTGAACTATTTATTACAGCATTTTAAGTCAATTACGATAAAATTATTACCGATCTTACTTAAAAACTAAATTAGGAATAACAAAAAATTAACAGAAATTTGAAAAAGCAAAGTTTTTAAAGATGTTTATCAAAATAACGGCCATTTTCCCGTATACAAAATTGACACATTTTCGTTATTCTTCTAATAGCGTTTAAAACAATCATAGACGTTTTTTGCAAATTTCACAAAGTTAAATCGATTGCCGCACGAAGCTCCGCTACAGACTGATATAGATATGATTTTGCATGAAACCCCATAAGAAAAAATCCAAAATTGAAAGATCCGGGGATCGAGAGGCCATCTTACAGACCCGCTTGTAGATATCAATCCATCTTTGAGGAAAGTCATGGTTTAAAAGTGTCCTTAAAAGCTCAAATTTGTGGCTTGGGACACCACCGTCTTGTTGCAGATAAACGTCATTATAAACGACCAATGAAACATTTTCCATCAGTACTGGAATAACTTCCTCAATAACTTCTCGGTATCCACGCGCTGTGAGACCTCCTTCAAAAATTATGTAGACTATGCGTCTTCTAAAGATGAAACACTAGACCCCAACCCCAAAGTGTCCTTGTTGTGCCCTCTCTCAACTTAAATGGTGATTTTCTGCGGACCAATTTATTGTATTATGGCGCATTTAAAAAATAAGATTCATCGGATCATATAACGAATCTGCCAAAAGATTTGTTAGTGTGGATTTGTTGTTAATACCAATGGCAAAACATCTTCCGGAGCTCGTTTTTGACATTTTGATTTTTGTTCCAAACAAATTCGCCATAGCCTACTACCTACTAATTCACACAAAAGGTAAATCCTATGCCACTCAACGAGCGGTGGGTGTGCCGAGAAGATGGTGGACGCTGGGCTTGAATCTCTGCAGGTTGTAGTTTTCGGGAAAGACGTTACTCGGAAGCCCATTCCAGAGCGAGGCCGTCCTCCAGACAAAAGAGTCCCACAACCGGGACGTCCTAGGTGTTCGCAACTGAATCATATGTTGATGAGCAGCTTGTGTCTGACGGGGATTTCTGTTTGGCACAACTATGGGTGGACTCGTAGGTGCCAGCTCATTCGAACACCTTCCGTAGCAGTATCGATAGTAAAGAGATAGGTCTGCCACTTTTTTCGATATTCAAAGCTCTCAAGGTCTTTAGTCAACTCTGGGTCATCCACAAGAAGGACTGCTCTCCTCTGTATGGAGTCCAATATCTGGAGCAAGTGTTTGGGTGCCGAGCTCCACCACACATGGGAACAGTATTCCAGAGTTGGTCTTATCTGGGCCATGTAGAGAAGTAAGAGCTGATGAGGTGTATTCAACTTTTTTGCTCTATTGAGTGCTCCTAGCTTTTTTGCTCCTGCCATCGCCATTTTGTTGTTATTTTTTTACGTTGATGCCCAGCAAGGCTATGGATGAGGCCAGCGTCAGTGTTTGTCCTGTCATTGATAAGTCATTTCCTGCGGGGTTTGCATTTTTTTAAGAAGACAGCTGCTTGAGTCTTTCCTACGTTAAACTGGACACTACTTTTCTTCCACGATGGCGTTCATATCCTCATGGAAACGAGCAGCGGTCATTGGAGTCCACGACATGAATGCGGATATAAGAGTGCTGTCGTCTGAAAGCTATAAATATAATTGTTTGTCCTGTCTAAGAGATAGTTGATATAGAGCAGGAATAGTGTGGGAGATAATATACACCCTTGAGGAGCTCCGGTATTGATTTTAAATTCCTTCGAGAGATGTCAATCAATACCAACTCGGATGCTTCGATCCCTCAAGAAATTGGAACGCCATAAAAGCAGTGCTGGTGATAGTCCGTATGCTGTCAATTTGCTCAACAATCCGTCATGCCGCACCCTATCAAATCCGTTGGATATGTCGAGAGTCACTGCTCGAGATTCGTGGTAGCTCTCGATGGCTTAGGTCCACATGTAGGTCACGTAAGTCAGGAGATCTCTCGTTGATCTGTGCTTGCGAAAGCCATACTGGCGATCGCTTATGATGCCTGCCGATTCGTAATATTTTAAGAGCTGTTCGTTGATCTGTTTCTCCATGACTTTGGACATGATGGGAACTAAGGCAATTGGATTGTAGTTATTTGGAATCGTTTTTTTACCTGGGTGTACTTGAGCGCATTTCCAGCCAGAAGGAAAGCATGCGGTTCTGTATGATAGGGAGAAAAGCCTGCATAGTGAAGCTGTTAGTTCAGCAGCACATTTCTTAAACGCTATTGCTAGAACGCTATCCGGTCATGTGGTCTTGTTAGTATCTAGGCTTTTGAGTATTCGTTTCACTTCGCGTTTGAGAAATACCAGACCTTGCATTGAGGAATTAACCCTCGGGATAGTTGGGGGAGCTTTTCCTTGATGATCTAACGTAGAATTTGATGCAAATATTTCGGCAAGAATGTTCGCTTTTTCTTTGGCCGTTTCCGCTATTGAGCCATCATCTTTGGTCAGTGGTGGGATTGACGTCTTTGAGAAACCCTGATTGACAGGTTTGGCAACTGACCAAAAATCTTGATCCATTAGAACAGTTGAGAAGCTTGTTCTTGATCTGCTCGTTATATCGTTCCTTGCTCTCGTCAATGGTCCGCTTTCACTGGTTTCTAGTCGTGATGAATATATTTCGATTTTCATCTGTCGGATCTCAGCACCATTTGCGGTAGGCGGCATTTTAGCATTGTCTGCTCTAGAGCAGTTTTTCCCAAACTGTGGTTTACTGTTTGAGATACGTTTCATAGAAGAGGGGAAGAAAGCTTCCATACCAGCTAGGATACCTTGTTGTTGGAGTTTTACAACCAGTCGATGTTATGTACGTTGACGTCTCCTACTATGACAATTTCTGCCATTGGATGGTTGATCTGCAGAAAATCGATTTGATTGCCAAGATTTGAGAAAAGCCGTTTATATTGGTGGTAGGTCTATACAAGCAATGAATTTGGTTGCTCGATTGTGCTTAAGTTGAACCACATGACATAATAAACCGTCTCGTATAAAAACAGCTAATCCAGAGTTATGTCGAAATCGGGAGTAAAGGTCATATTCGGTATATTCAAGTGAACATGTGTTGATTTCACTTTTGTTTCTGATAGAGCTAAAATATGAGGCTTATTTGATGTTAGGTACTGGTGGATCGAGGTAATATTTGTGTTGATGCCTCTTTTGTTGCAGAAGTCCAATCGTAGTCTATTTTCTATCCTGGAGACGTTCAGGCCTGATGGTTTCCTCAGGTCAGCCTCCAGCCGGAAATCTGAATGGGGGGCTATTTTACCCCCGGAGTATTTTGATCTGGGACCCTGAAGAGTTAATTTCTCTATTCTATTAAAAAGTGGTAAGAATTTCGAATAGACCAACATGTGAAAATTGCAGCACATGTAGCCACAAAGGTTCCGGGCGAAAAAGTTCAACAGTCGCTCATTGATCTTTTCAAAAACATTACAGAACAAGTTACATTCAACGAAGATTTAATTTATGTCAAGCCTTAATAACATCCAATATACCTCTCTGGAAACAATGTAACGATAATTGTAGGTAATTTCTTCAATTTTTCTGTAATTTAACATTCCAAGTGAATAGAACTTTAAAATGTTGATTGATTATATTTAAGCGCTATTCAAAAAAATTAGATCTGAAATAGAAAATAATTATTTTTATGTTTATGGGACCAGTGATTCTTTGGGGTCGGTACACAGCTCATATAATAATTGGAGTGGCGCTTAAGAATAAATTTCCTAAGGCGTACTTAATAGATTAAAATCAAATAGAAAAGACCAATTCATTGACTATATCACGTTTTGTTCAAGATGAATTGTCAAAAAATTTTCTTCCCGATACTGTACCCCACTAAAAGTTTTTAATTTCTTTGTTAGATGCTACATGCTTAAGGCTGGAAACAATTTAAAGATATTTTATCGAATTTAATTCATGTGACATGTTTGCCCACAGTATTAGTAGAGTTGCTAAGAAAATCAGAAACACATGTCAAAGAGTTAAACATCAAACGTGAATAAACTTCCTCTCAAAGCACCACTAAGTATTCTCAGAGAAAGGCTACCTAATATTCCACTTTCGCCACAGCCAGTTTTTATCCAGAAGGGCAACTTGGCTAGAATATTTTTTTTATTACGCATGCATCATAATCAATGATTATCGCACGCTGCAGCGTGCTTAAAATGATGTTTATGATGCGCCTACTTTTTTAAAGGTTGCTATAGAAACATTTGATCATGTCAAATGTGACAGATTAATATATTCGTCAATATATCCCTTAAGTTTAATATTTAAACCATTTTTGAGATTATGATGCATTCGTAATAAAAAATAGCGTATGATATACGTGTATAAGAGGCATTTAAAGCCCTTGCGACTTACACAACACTCCGCTGCGCGTCGTGTTTTGAAATATCTCGCGCGTGCTTTAAAGGCCCTCTTATACACTTATATCATAATATACTATTTTATACCGGTCATTTTGCAGATTTAAAAAGTTTAATTTTTGAACTTTCGAACGATGATTCTCGAGCTCTTTGCTTTGCGAAAGAAACTTTTGACCAAGAGCTCGTTCAACAAGCCTCTTTTCAATAAGCAAATTATAGTTTCTGTCGGATACTATTAATTAGAAAACGAACAAATGTCGCTTACACAAAGTATCGACTTATAGATACTTTGTCATGCGAAAAAGTATAAAGCACAGTTGAATAGATATATAAGAAACAATTTAGAAAAACTATTGAGAAACACCTTGGTTAAAGTAGCCAGTGTTTTGAACGGAAACTTTTCAGAAAATCTGCACATGGAACCAGATATATAATAAAATTTAAAAATTTGTGCTGTTATATCCGTGGACGTTGCACGTAGCGTTTTGATATACACGTATGTGCATTTAGATATACGACATACGCTTTTAATTGAAAATGAAGTTACCTGTAAGAAAGTAGACATAATTACTTCAACACTGGAAATCATATGCTATGTTTATACGCTTGGACTAAAAGGAAGATATATAAAAGGTATATACTTATTTATATCAGGGTTTTTAGTGATCAAACAGACAAAGAACCTTCTTGATATAAATAAGTCCCTTGAAAAATACTTATGATTTATCCGATGATTCTGGTGCCTTCTCAAAGGTATGAGTAAATATGCATATGCTGGAAGAGAGTTATATCTCGGTAAAATCGTAGGATTTCCGGATGAGCCAAAAACACTGACGCTATAAAGCACCAAACTGTTTGTAAACAAATATTAGCGGCGTAAGTAATTATATACTTTATATAGAAGATAAATATGCCGATAAAAAAATTAAATACAAAAAATATTCAGATAAGATTTATGAGGAAGTAATCTTAAGCTTTTATAATCCAGCCAACTCAATACGTTTAAATTGCTACTTAACGTGATCTGGACTATTAATTACTATCTAATAAAGACGTGGACGTGATTGACGGATATTGTTCCGTATTATGACACACCAAGATAACAGTGATAAATTAATAATTAATCATCTTGGCTGGTCTGCTTAAGTAACCGTGAATTATAACTCTGTATACATTTTATTTCTACTTAAATAAGATATAATCAAGTGATAGTTGTTTGGCTGGCTAATTGAATAAATGACATAAATTATGAGACAAGATTATAGTACCTAAATGCAAAATGTCAATCTAATTGCATGAAATATATCTTATAAAAATTATCTTTATATAAATTTTATTTAATTTTTTTTGTGAACCTAGTGCAATTTTTAATTTATTTTATTTGTATGCTATGGGTAGATCTGGAATAAACAAGCAAATTAATAATGTTCACAAAATAATTAAAAACAATCTACAATAGAATAATTTAGCTTCAGATTTTGCCGCATGTACTAAAATCAGTTTATCCCACTGAAATGTTTAAATAGGGCGGATTTTATAAAAACTCGGTACTGAAAAATGCAGTTTGTATATACCGGAATTTATTGGCTTTCAGGTCAGTTTTTTCTCGTTTCCATAAAACAGTACTGCCTATACCTATTTATTTTCATTAATTTATGTTAATTTGGACATTAAACATATCTATCAAAGTTCTTTTGGATATGATTTGAATAAAAAACACGGCTGCATAATAGTTCTTGAGTCATCTCAGTACGCCATTGGCTGATTTTAATCTATTCTGTCTATTCTGCCACACTGTAACTTTTGGAAGCTCTCACTAGCACCCGAGTACATGTGGCTGAACTCGGCTAACACCGTGCAAAATTTTGACACATGTCAATGTGACATTTGACATACCTATGTGATATTTGATGGTAGACAGGCGGGGCAAGAACTTAACAAGGGAGAAGGACCGGAGCCGAAGTATTTGGTCCAGGAACCAAATTCTCCGAAGCAATGGGAAAACACCCGGACATACCCCAGGCGGAAATTAACGCCATAGGAAGATGTGCGTAGTTCAACCTAGACTGAAACTATAAGACGAAAGATATTGTCATCTCAGACAGTCAAGCAGTCATAAAAGCGCTGAGCTCAACAATAATCAGCTCCAGAATGGAATGGCAATGCCTAGACAGGTTAAATGAATTAGGCAAGAACATCAAATTATCCCTTCAATGGATACAGGACACGTTGGGATAGAAGGCAACGAAAAAGCAGGCCAATTGGCAGAAGTAGGAGCACAAATTCCGCTTTTAGGACTGGAACTTTTCTGTGATATAGAGACGCATACCTACAAGGAAGAATTCAGGAAGGAAGAGCGAACAAAAATGGATCAGTCTATGGGAACGGCTTCCAGGGTTAAGGCAATCAAAGATGTTTCTAGGGCCCCCTCTCCCAGAAAGATCAAAACACCTTATAAGACTAAGTAAGAACAATCTCCGCATGCTCACCGGCTTTTTTTACGGGCCACTGCCGCATGCCGGTTAAGCAGGTACTTGGAGAGAATAAATGTTGAAAACAAGAACAGTTGCCGTCCATAGAATGAACCATCCAGACTACTTGCTTTTATCAAAACACTGAAGCTGGATGAGGTACTCTGATTGAGAATCACGTCAACCAACGGAAGCACCATGAAAGGGGGACACAATAGACCTGTACCGGTCGCAGTGTATTAACACCCGCCTAGATCAAGCATTCATTCATGTGTTATTTGGAAGGGAAGTGAAAACTCTTAAAAGTTTTTCCAGCATGTTAATTTTTCAATTTGAATAATTTTTTTCACTTTTATAAACCGCTCTTTGCCCGTAATCAATTGGTAAAAACCCCAACTTTTACCTTTAACCGTTCTCGAGCTAGAATTTTTTAATAATAACTACACGTAAACGCCTACATATTTAACAAAAAAAAATTGAAAAAAAGAAGCAATGTTTAAGATCCTCTTAACCGAAGAAAATGTTGTTTAGAAATTTTTAAAATTAAAAAGAGTGTCTTATTAGGTGACCATGACAACCAATTTTAGTATTTTAATTTTCAACTTCATTACCTCTATCCTATCCCGATATCCTCTTTCCAATAGGTCAAAGCATTCGCGAATGACCTTGAATATATCCAGTCAGTCATGAAAAGGGCAAAAATAAGCATTTTTTAAATAAAGAGCTGTTCCTCATTTGTAACGATAACCGTGTCGATTTTTAGAGAGTTCCGTTACTGAGCTAGGATAGGTGAAAGTTAAGAGGTCGCCGTTGCCATGGTAATGGATTGAAAAAAAAATCTAAACGTCATTGTAAAAGGTTGTCAGATTATCTAGTCACCGAAAGACAAATTCTTCGGTCCAATACGAACCGAGCAACGTAGCTTGTTATTTTCCGTTACCATGGCAACTGTGCTTTCTAAATTACAGTAAAACTCTCGTAGAAGAACAACGTTGATCCATCATTGTAAATGGCTGTCAGATTATCCAGCCACCAAAAGACAAATTCTTCGGTCCAATACGAACCGAGCAACGTAGCTTGTTATTTTCCGTTACCATGGCAATTGTGCTTTCTAAATTACAGTAAAACTCTCGATTAGCTCTATACGTTCCGATATTTGGTGTATCGTTATTTTTAAATCCGGATGGTTTTTCGAATGACAATTATTCGAACGACAGTTCTTCGAACGACATTTCTTCGAATGGATAGTTCTTCGAAAAGACAATTCTTCGAATCGACAATTTTTCGAATGTGTAATTCTTCGAATGGACCATTTTTCGAATCTATAATTTGGTTTGGGTTAGTCCCGTTTACTGTTTTAGCAAAATTTCTGCAACGGTGGTGTAGAAGGTAGCGTTCTTGCCCGTCATTTCGGCGCTGCGGGTTCGATTCCCGTCGGTCGCGACAGATATTATGTTTATTGTTTTCTTATTAATTTACCTTTTTTTTCCTAATTTTGGGTTAGTTTTGGTTGGGTTAATTTTGGTTAGCACTTGGTTAGTTCTTGTTGATTGAGCCCCGTAGCGAGCGAAGCGAGCGGAGGGCCATGCAAAACCCTGATAATACCTATTAACATTTATATTATAGTATTATAGTCGCTTATATGCCTGTCATAACAAAATTATCTTTATGTTTTCTCTAATTTAATATTTTTGAAAACCGCTCCTTTCGAATATTTGTCTTTTCGAAAAGCTATTCGTTCGAATAATTATCCATTTGAATAATTGTCCATTCGAAAAACTGTCCTTCGAACAACTGTCTTTCGGAAAATTGTCATTCGAAAAACAGTCTTAGATTCGTTATTTTATACGAAAACGGCATAAATGATGTAACTAACCCACTTAGTTGCCGTGGCAACTAACTTTTGTTTTTTTAACACACGGTTATAGGTCAATAATAGATCATTTTCCTACATTCACTTTATATCTATATGTGTAAAGATATATAGTTGCCATGGTAAGGAGTATTTTTCAATTTTCTTTACGTTATTTATCATATAATATGTGACAAATTTTAATCTCAATTCAATGGTATATCGATCACGTGAATCATGTTATACAGTTGCGGTCAAAATGAAATTTGTTCACAGCTGTCAAAAGGCCGTCTATACTAATAACCTTTGACATCTTCCTTTCCTAACTCTCAAAACATCTAACTTTAATTGTTTTCTTTACTTTTTCACGCAACCTGGTATGAACGCAAATATTAAAATTACTGTTTTGTCAAGTGAAAATTCTAAAATAGATAGAATGTAACGTTTTTTGTGTTAGTTTAGGTTAGTTTGAGTTAGCTTCAGTTAGTATGGGTTTGGGTTTACTTATCGTTAATTTCGTTTATTTTAATTAATTGAAGTTAACTTAAGTTATTTGCGTTACTTTTCGAAACTGTTAGGAGTTCTTGTATAGATATGAAATCAGTGGTTAAATGTTTAGGATATATGTTCGAAAATCGCTTCACTGTAAGTTATTAGGATATTACAATAGGTTTTTTCTAGCAGCGATTTCAAACGGTACAAAGCCATCCGGAGTTTGCGCATAGCAATATAAGCGACACTTATATCGCTATGCGCAAACTCCGGATGGCTTTGTACCGTTTGAAATCGCTGCTAGAACAAACCTAATATATTTGTAAAAACTGCGGCATATTTAAGATTAATCTTTCGTATTTTGTTAAAGAAGATTCCAAAGGGTCGTAATGGACCTCGATAAATCATCAAAAAAACTATTCAAAAAATAGCTTTTTTCTTCAAACGTCAGTAAATCCGTCATTACTCGACTGTGTAGGCGGCCGTGAAGTTTCATTTTTCCTCCGCCGGAGCTTTACTTTTCACTTTTCCGCCGGCGGAGGTAAAAGTGTTACCATAGCAACATAGATACAAACAAACAACAAAGCAAGCGTCAACAACTCAAGAATTATTAAACTAAAATTTGTATTTATCACTCAATTTGTGCACTGCATTTCTAAAAATCACTAATTTAGGAACAAATTGGTTATTAACTTAATCGAACTTACTCAATAACTGCTTATCAATACGGAATTAAAACGAAATCGGAGACGCCTTTTTAAAAAAATAATTATTGTTGACAGTGTCCACTGACAGCTTTATGTTACATTACTATAGCAACGACCTGTGCCTATTCACCGATACCGGTCTAAGCCGCCTTGCAAACCAACTTATCTTTGATAATAATTATTATTATTACTATTAAAAAGAGATATTTTTGCATTAATTTGTCGACATTTGAAGAAAAAACAGCATATTTTATGTGGAGGAAAAGTTACTTTTCATGGCTTGCTCTCTATTAAACACGAACGCGCCATGAAAAGTATCACTTTTCCTCCATATAAAATAATATACTATTCCCTACCAGCCCTCATGCAAATAAGAAAAAAAGTACCGTTAATGTGGTTAGAAAGTACCTTATATCAACGCATATTGAAAATCTTTCAACACACGGTTTGAAAATTAATTTCAACACGACTATATTTAATTAGATGGCGGATGCCGTCAGTTTAACAGCGTATTTGATTGGACGCCTTAGCTTGACAGATGGGGATGACATGACAAGCACTTTTCACAAACGTATTGAAAAGTAGATTTCAACAAGCGTGTGATATTAAACATTTTCTTAAGAATTTAAAGAGTGCATTTAGTGTCATTTTCATATTAGGCCAATCAAATTAGGAGGGCACTTGGAAAAAAGTTTTGGAAAGCTAATTATCGTTTTAATCGGTTCATTTGACGTCAAATAGATGTATCCTAGGTTTTCACTGTCCCTCGACCGCCGCTCGAGTCAGGAAGCCATAAAAAATCGCGAAAATTTCATACTCTTTTCAGTTTTTCGCATATAGCTCTAAAATGGTGCATTCTAGAGAATATTTAATTTTTACAATTATTAGAGAGCATTAAATTCTGCGTCGAACGAGTATCTCATTGATTCAATTCAGTCTGTTAGTAGCGCTGAAATCGATGGTCGAAAAACGGTGATTTTTACCAACTTTGCTGAAAAACGCATTATAGTGACTTTTCACTCGTCAGTTTAAATGAAAAAACGCATAATCAATAATAATTTGGAAAATATTATAAATAATTTCTTGTGTTTGACTATGGAGGGTTTTTCCTCTCATGCCAATTTTTTTCAGAGCTATTGAAAAATACAAAGCACGTATAATGCACACTTAAACACTTTGCAACTGCACCAATTTGCCGAGCCGGCCTTACTAAACCTTACGCCGCCACCGCGCCGCGCCGCTACGCTGGAGACATGAGGTTGATAAGATACAAGAAACAGCCTTGGAACTGCGCAACTAAACGTCAAGTCAAGGGCTCTTACTACAGCTTACTATTATAGTGAGCTGTGCTGTTACAATCTAAATATATCAGTCTCTAACGAGTGAATTTGCTATATTGGGCCGTTTTCTCGTATTTGCAGTATTTTGTTTCGTTGTGGTACGGGTTTGTGTTTATGTTGTGTTTAGTTGATGAGATGACAGATATAAGATCTTGATCTACGGATGGACAGTGTTACATTTGCAGTAAAGGTCTGTTTCGACGACAGCAACAAGAAACGTCTAATTAGCATGCTCCATAGATAGATGATGAAGGATTTGTTGTAAAAGTAGCACAGGATGCTGAAAGACTCATTAATACGACTGCTATTGACTTATCACCGAATAATTGTTGGAGAGGACACTGACCTCTTGGTCCTACTCCCAGCGTTAGCACCTTCCACCTCAAAAAGTTTCACTAATAAAGCCTGGGATGGGTTCAAGAGAAACACTTTATACTCTCAGGGCCTATTTTCCAAGGAGTTGGGCCCTAGGCCCTAGCAAATTTTCGCGCCCCAATATGACTTCGGCTCCCACTTGATTTTTTTTTTGTTTCGATTTCGAACTGAAAATATTAATTATAATGTAGTTTTTTATTCAGATTTAAATTAAGCTTTTCTATTTTTTATAAATTTGCATTAATTAAAAATAACAGATTTTAGAAAAACTAGAAAAGAAACACGAAATAAGATTTTAAAAAATTTATTGAACCAAAGCATAAATTAGTAAAAATAAAATATGATTTAAAATAACAGAAATACACTAACGTTAACACTTTTCTTCGAAAAAAGTTTGAATACATAAGAGTAAACACAGCCAGATTTGGGACTATACACTAACTACTCATTTTTTCGCCTTTACTTTCACTTTGTAAAATGCTGAACTATGTAAGTGCCTGTTTTTTTACCGTCAAAATTGTTTCGCACACCCACTTACTTTGTTTGTTTTTTGTTATGTGCCGTTATTCTTGAATCTCGGGGAGTAGAAATTTTGGGGGAGTGTGACGTAATGTGGGCGTGTCTCTATCAAATTTAAAAATGGCTTATTCTTGAAAAGTTTTCCTTCGTAAGGCGATAGAATTGGATTCTCCCTAGTTACTCTTGGTTTCTATTGGTTTAAAGTAGGGAGAAAGGTGAAAAGGAGTAGAAATAGACGTTACATAACATAACCTAAAAAAAATTGTTTTCTGTGGTTTTTATTTTTGTTTTTGTTGGAATCTCTGATCGGTTGGGTTCTGATTTGTAATGGATTTTAATCGGGTGCTTTACTGGCATAAGGTAGGCCATTTAATTTTGTGGCAAGTTCTTCCCACAAAGATTTAGAATGAGGAATGAGCTCTTGTATATTGTGGAGTAATTCCCTGCATACATTTGGGGCCTTTCTTATAAGAAATTCAACATTAACATTAACTCTTTTTGTCCAACAGTAATCTTTTTTTGCTCGGCAGAACCGACTCTAATTTCATTACTTTTCATATGTAATATTGGTTTTTTAAGATTAAAATAATGAAACTATATACGCGCCGAAATGAATGGCGGAAGCCAAAAATATTAACTTAAACACTTTACTGACTTTACACCATTAAAATCACATTTCGTTCAGTTTTTCACCCTAATAAATAATTTTAAAATAAAAAACTAGGGTTAGGTATGTCTTCTTCTTTCTTTCTTTCTTCCAAATTATGGAGTTGGCTGCCACTTTTTTTACTTTCAGCGCCGTACTCCAGCACGAGCACGCGTCCGGGCTTAGCTAGCCCTTGTTGGACGGTGGTACTAACGGTAGAATCCCCAGTATGGCGGGTATGTATCCTGCAGATTCAGAACTTTCACAAAAAACTTTATCTAAATTTTAAACGCACATCTAAGATGGCGGCTAAAACCCTGCTCACGGCACAGACAAAAAATTTCCCACGGGGACATCCGGTCCCCCCCGGTCTGAGTACCGGCGCGGCGTGAATGGGGATTATTTCTGCCTAGGACACCCGGGGAGATAGAATGATCAGTTCACCACGTGTACTCCCAATAGTCTGTGCCAATGGGGACAAAAGAGCCGCTACAGGACGTGTTCACTCAACCGAAGACGAATCGGAAGTCCGTTAGGTATGTCGGTATGTGCTTTCCTTCTTCTTGAGAGTCGAAATTTTCTGCCTTTTGATTGGTCAAAATTCTCATCTGAAAATTGGCAACAGTGTTCCTTTCTCCCTCATACTCCCCGATTTCAAGAATAATGCATAGAGATAACTCAGGAGAAGAAGTGAGTGAGTAGTCCCCAGGGAGTCCTCCTTTTCTACTATTTCAAGAATAGCTGCACTGGTATATTTTTAATAAAATGTTTTTTTTTATCAGCCTACGTTTTATCGAGTTGTTATTTTTGTTTAATACAGATTAGTTTTGTTTTGGAATTCAGATTATAAAGATGGCGAAACGGTATCCTGATTTTTTTTATCGAGGAAATGTATATTTTAAAAAATATTCTTATAATTATGTAGTTTCTATGTTGCAAATTTGGGCCCCACTTGTCATTGGGCCCTAGGCCCGGGCCTAATGGGCCTAATGGTAAAACAGGCCCTGTATACTCTCCCAGGCACTTCTAGTACTCGAATACTTCAAAACCAAACATTCTGCTCCTGCATGCCTTCCGTGGGTGTGATACGACGTCATCATACCTTCAGGGAAAATGAAGTTTATTAAAACTTTAGAAAAGAACATGGAATTTCACGACTTATCTTCAAAAACAACAATGCTTGTGCTGATGAGATAGACGCTGCTAGGCAAAGATTCCTTATAGCCTCGACACCTCATTGGACGACATAAGGTACGACCTGTTTACCAAAGCCGTAGCCAAAACGAACATTAAGCTAGCATCTCTTCCCCCCACTCAAGCTATCGCTCGACAATTTGCCATTCGGACATACCACCAGGTCCAGTTGTAGTTGGGACATGCCAAAGATCCTCTGCAGTGGGGATGGAAAAAAAAAGTACGGCCTACTACCCAAACCCACCATGGCCAGCACCTCCAGAAATATTACAGGGTGTACCTCAATTGCTCTATGGGATGGAATGTTCGGCAATCCGGGCAATCTGCTTTGGATGCAAGGGACACTCATGCTCCAAAGCGTCTAATGCTGATGAAATCTCACCTGTCATCCTTAACGAAGATGACGTAGAATTGTTGACTGAGGATCTGGATCAGTCAGGTATATATTAAAATTGCTGTACCCTCAAAATTTCCCTTCGTGTAATGCCCATCACTCAGTAATGCCCAATCCATACAATATTGAGTATGTTACTCTGCTACTAATGATTTTTCTCTTTTCTATCCTAGGTTACGGAGAAGATGACACCACCATCCCTGACAAAGTGCCAAACAATCACGAGTCAGTTTTCATGGAGAGTCGTGGACCAAATGTGGGTGACCATGGGCCCTTGAGTTCAAAGCGCGTGTGTAAGAATATTTCATGATTGTGACGTAAGAAGAATGCTTCATATATATTAATTTAATTCAGAATATCACTTCTTCAGTTATGTAGAGTTGGAACGCGAGGAAACTTTCTTGGACACTGAACAGCAAATGACAAGTTTCGGAAAGTTTTAATTATCTCGGTATGTACTTGACCAAATTTAAAACTGAAGATGCACGTTGAACACACAATCTGATGCTCTATAATTGTCATTCTATTCGTTTTTTTCGTTTAGAATGGTCGTTTCCGTGTGACGAACGATTGAAAGACACTATAATGCGTTTTTCACCAAAGTTGGTAAAAATCACTGTTTTCGACCATTGATTTCAGGCATACCACCGGAATGAATTGAATGAATAGGATACTCGTTCGACGCAAAATTTAATGCTCTCCAATATTTGTAAGAATTAAATATTCCCCGGAACGCACCATTTTGGAGCTATAGACGAAAAGATGAAAAGAGTCCGAAATTTTCGCGTTTCATCATTCTTTTTGACTCGGCGGTTGAGGGATCGTGCAAATCCAAGTGACCCCCTTAATAGACCCTAACTTGACTGGCCAATAAGTGGTCGTAGGAAAAATAGAGTACATTACTCGTATAAAAGTATGTTTTGAACCTCGGAGGAACACTTATGTAAAATAGTATCACTCAGGTCATAGTTTATGTGTATAAAAAATAGCAAATTATACTTAATATGGAGTGCGATATAATTCGAATCGATGCGAATTATTGGCCCGTTGTATTCATATCCTCCCTCCTTTTTTATGATTTAAAAAGTTTGGATGTTCCAGATTATTTAGCTTTCCAATAATAAAAGTATATGGAATTGCTTTTGAAACTCCCACATCAATATCTATGAAAATGTATCTTTTCAAAAATACAACCTTATTTTGGCTACCCTATACAATGCAATATAATTTCACAATATAAAAAAATATAAAATTAGGTGAATATTTTCAAGTAATTGCAATTTTAGTTAGAAAGATCGTTCGATATTTGGAAACTTTTCATATGCTTATAGCCATATCGACAATCGATTAGAAGAGGAACCTCGTGAAGAAAACATATGTATCAAACGTTGCAACATTAAACTAATGCAAATGAATATAATGAAACTAATGCAAATAAATATAGCGACAAGTAAAAGGCTGCAGCCTATTTACTGAGCTCAAAACAAAATCTTTTTACATTAAAAAAGGTGTGTGCTTAAAACCGCACGAGAGAAGTAAAAACTTCGGCAGAGCGATATAAAAAAACTATATAAAATAAAAAACACGATAGAAGTAAAACCTTCATAAAACTAAACTAAGAGGTTACCCATCAAAGTACTAACTACTCCCGACGTTACTTAACTTCAGTGATCGGACGACAACTACTTTTTACTTTTGGCAAATATGTAACAATTGTATATGGTATTCTATCTCATTCTCTCGCAGGCTACACTCTATATATTTATACCTATCTTTTTATTGGTGTCGCTATTTCGTTTCATCGAGTCTCAAACCACTCCTGTTCTAGCCGGCTAAGGGCGCTAAAGAAGTTTTCACTGCAAAAGTTGAAAACTCCAAAAATAGATTTGAATCATCATCATCGAACTATGTTAAGTAAAATCAGATAGGTAATGTATTTATTCTTACTGTGTAGATCATATTATTACAAATGATCTATATGTAGTCTGACGGGCACGTGAAGATTTATTCACTTTTCAAATAGATATTTCAAGGTATTTAGGCCAATTGTCATCGGAATAATATTAATATTTGAGTAGTACCTAAATCTAATAATGCTATTTTAATTTACCTCTTAAAAGATAAGCAGCATACTCATACTTGAACATGGAACTTATTCGGAAATATAATAAATTAATTTAATAGTTATGCGGTTTAGCATGCATAATAACTGGGAGTTTCTTTATAATTTTAAACTTAGTCATGAAGTGAAAATAACATTTAAATTTCCCGCCTCAAAATGTGTGACCGGAAAATGTAACTCTGTTCTATCTCACTCTCTAGCAGGCTACATCCTATAAATATATATATTTTTATTGGTGTCGGTTTTTCTGTTTCATCGAGTCTCAAATCACTTCCGATCTCGGCCGGCTAACGGCGCTAAAGAAGTTTTCACTTCAAAAAAACGAAGTTTCGAGTTGCCAGTGCACTCTGTGCAAGCAGCACCTTCATCCAACATGTTAAGAATAATCGACAGCTGGGAAGAGGGCTTCTTGCAAGCATAAAGCAGAGTTACCAGCATCAATCGATAAAAGTGAAGTTAGTTGTGATGGAAATAAATAGAAAAGAAAGTAGAATAATCTCTAAATGTTGTAGAAGAAAAGAAATTAAAGCCGATACTTGTGACGGGACTGAAAAAAATGGTTCGGTTTTCGAAGAAAGGTGCTTCATTCCGCTAAAAGAAACGAAATAAATATTGGAATCAAATTTATAAAGAGGGAAAGCGAGAATTCCCTCTACTATAATAAACTTTAATGAGCTGCTGGATAAGAAGAGAATGGCGTAGAGCGAGATGTGGCTGCACAGGTATCGATGACAGCGACGAAGAACGAAGAGAAAATCCAAAATAAAGACGAAACACCTAGGAATGTAACAGAAAATTATCATATTGCTGTGAAATATGGGGAAAAAAGCAAATATGAAAGCAACCTTCCAGCACCAACAAAGCGGACAAAGAACCAAAAACTGATATTTAGAAATGGTAAACAAGGCAAGTCCCTCAAACTTAAAATGGATGTTCAAATCAAATCAAGATCAAACACTGATAAATATAAATACAATATTAAATTCACTAAATCTACTTAATCTTGATAAAGGATATATTTCCAACAATGCAAATTAAGAAGAGAAAAATCTAAGGCAAATTTAGGCTACGAGTTCTATCGACTAATAAAAATTGAAGTAATAATAAGTAAAATATAAACGATTTTTGGAACTTCGAAAGCTTAAACCCTCCCATGGAATCTAGTAGAATGGCTAACAAATAATGCATTTTTATGTTTTAAAGAGAAAATATATATAAAGGAAATACAACTATCATGCATCAATATTAGGCATAAAATCTAGACTTTGAACAGCTTCTCGGAGATAATTCAGTTGATTAATCTTCTGTTAATGATTATTGAGTCTTGTAAGATGAGCTTTATGTTATAGGCGTTTATGGCTACCGTTAGGTTTCTGGACTTAATAGGTCAATAAAATTTATTGGTGATGAATCTGTCTTACTTTATTTACGACCATAAATGTAATATTGTCATTTATTAATTTTTATGTTTCGGAATACCGCTTTTTCGACATTTACTTTCCACCTTTATTTTCCTCACTTCGCATGCCCATTTGGGTAGAAAATCAAGAAAAAGAACAGACACTGCAAAAATACCAATTTGTCCTCGCATTTCGGTTAACTACTTAATCCCTCCCGAGTACTCAAACACTTTCCATCTGGGTATGTATAATTTTAACGATCATATTGTTGTTAATTATCAGTGTCTGGTTTTAACCTTAATTGTTGATTTATTGTTTTCACCACTATTACTTATCATGGTTCAATAATACTAATAATATAAAAAACATTATTAATATCTTCATACTTTGCTCAGAAACCCGATGTATAAGTACACGTGCATTTGCTAAATAATACAATACTAAAAAATAAGTAAAATTTTGCAACTCACTAATAAATCTTTTGACAGTTATATATACCTATTTGAAGTTTTCATGATATAGCTTTTACTACACCAAGATTTTTTTTAAGTTTGGAACACTCACAAAAGGAAAATCCTTTACCACTCAAGGAGTGGTGGGTGTGCGGAGAAGATGGTGGACGTTGGACTTGAAGGGCTGTAGGTTGTAGTTTTCCGGAAAAACGCCACTCGGAAGTCCGTCCAGAGCGAGCCAGTCCTCCAGACAAAGAAGTCCCGACACAGCGACGTCCTAGATTCGCGATTGAATCGTATGTTGATGAGCAGCCCGTGTCTGACGGGTGTTTCTGTTTGGCATAACTCTGGGTGGAATCACAAGTGCCAGCTGGTTCGAACACCTTCCGTAGTAGTATCGATAGTAAAAACCTTGTAGCCTTGAACATCGAAGAAAAGTGGTGGACCTATGCCACTTTTCTTCGATGTTCAAGGCTATCAAGGTTTTTAGTCAACTTTGGGTCATCCGCAAGACGGACCGCTCTCCGCTGTATGGAGTCCAACATCTTGAGCAAGTGCTTGGGTCTCTAGCTCCACATATGGGAACAGTATTCCAGAGATGATTTTATCTGGGCCTTATAGAGCAGTAAGAGCTGATGACGTGTACACAACTTTTTTGCTCTATAAAGAGCTCCTAGCTCTTGTGCTGCTGCCTATACAGCTAAAAAGCATAACAAGCAATGGATGTCCATTGATTGTTCATTAAAACTCTTAGAAACTTTACCGTTTTGAGATCTTATTGAGCTCTCGACCATCGAAGATTAACTTATCAGGTGTCGGAGGCATATGGGCGAATATTGAAATATAATTTCTTGCATTCATGATGAGTTTAAATGCTACAAAGATCTAAAACATCAGTTTTACTCTTAAGAGGGCAAAGGACTGTAAGCAGTGTGTGCGGGGGAGGTGATTTTTCTATGGTTATATGTATAGGGCTTTCGTGGGATAGTGGCTGATTGTTTTTTTTTGTTTTAAATATTACTGCCTGCTTATTAGTGTTCTGTTAATTAATTTGATTCAAGTTCTATATGCTCGAAATGTTAAATCGTGTTAAAGCCTTTCCGTTGCTGAACTACTATTCTTGTAATTAACGATGAGATATGTGCTGTTCAACATAACGGCATATGCCATATATCGATACTCCAGTTCATACCTACAAGAAAGATAATCATCTGCTTCTAGTAAATTCAACATAACTAGTGCCACCTGTCGTATTTTTGGTTTTCGTAATAAAGCATGTAGATTTGTTTCATTTATACAGTAACAAAATGTTATTAATTTAACTTCGACTAACTTTATAGAAGCTGCAAGGGATCTCAAGGTTAAGCACGTTATAGAGGTGCAGAACGAACATTTTGAAATTCTGTTCAAGTAAACAAGAAGAAGCAAAGTTTTCATATTTTTAACATTTTTTGCGCTTAAGTGATTTCTGATTAACGTCTTTCAGAAAATTAATTACATTAGATTTACTGGTTATTAGATCTGTATTGATTAACATATTATTTTTAGGGTGCTTTTATTGGGTCAGAAACATGACTTCCTATTGTTGCAAACATATTACATAGTACTTTTGTTAGTCAATGTAAACTACCTACCTAGTGTTTTTTTGGCCAATTATACTACCTGCCTAGTGCTTTTATCAGGTCTCGTTTTCAACAATATTGTGATACCGTGGTTGGACAGTTCTCGGTGCCTATGCCTGCATTCTTTTATGGAATTGATTTAAAATCATTAATTTTAATCATTATTTATTTTAAAGTCTGGGTACGTGACGTACAGTTAACTAAAGTGATAACTACAAGTTAGGTATTGTTGTTATTATTATGATTATTATTATTATTTTCATTATTATAATATATAGGTGTGGATTACTCCATAAGATGTGTTAAAGGCAAAACTTTTATTCCTGTATAGATACTCCTGTGAATACCTGCATATCATTACTCGCTGGATTTCCAAGTAATCTAAGAGATTTATTATTTCTTTTTCACTTTTTAGGTTACGTTAGCTTTAACTGGTTTTAACATTCAGTAGAATTTCATTTATTGATGTGTAAACATCTTACGCGGCGGTATGAGGGTAAATCTCGGCAAATGGGACGGAAATGTGGGGACGGAATATGTAAACCGATGTGAAATTATAACCCGTGCGCATTGAGGAACAAGCTAATCCAGGACGGCCGCGATTACAACGACTCAAATGGCGCTTCTAAAAAGCTAGTCGCTAGGGCCGTATTAGTTTTTCATTATATTATATTCACAGTGTATTTGGATCTATAACCCAGCTTATTTTTAATAGACGGTTGAATTCAAAATGAATTTTCGCTTCAAAATCCACGACAAATTCGTTCGAAGCCACGGCTATCGTTTTAAAGAAGTCCGGAAATTTCGGATTTCTATACAATTCGGCCATTTAAAATCGTTTTAAACGGATTTTAGACCATAAAAAAGCATATTTTAAATTAAACGAACTGTCAAAAGTATTATTCAGATGCCCAGACGTTTAAAACAATATTGAGTCATGGCCCTTTAAAATTTGCAAAATTTGGTTATGGCTTTCCCAAATCAGAGGATGCAGCCTCAAGATGACTAGCTGGTAGTGAATAGGCTATGTCCATAGGTTGATGTTATTCCTGGTAGCATTAGATTTTCGTGTCGAATTTGTGCAGTGAATTAATCCACTTTGATTAAAGCTGCCAGTAAGTATTATTAAAGAATCCTAACTAGTATTATAAATGGGAATGTGTTTGCTTGTTTGTTTGTTTCTTAGGCTTTCACGCACAAATAACTCAACCGATTATCATGAAACTTTGTATAGATATTTTCAAGAGTATAGTAAAGAACAAAGGATACTTTTAGCTTTTACCCGCTGCTTCGCTCGCGTTGATTTTTACGGTTAGATTTAATCCTATTTTTAATTTTCTTGAGGTTATATTTGTAAAAATATTTTTCTCAATTTTAGGCATGCCTTGGGTTAGTATTGGTTAGTTTTTGTTCGTTGCGCCCATGTGGCGAGCGAAGCGAGCGGAGGCTATGCGTCAAGTGTAATATTAGATATTCTAATGTAAACATTACAAATGTAAACATTAAACAACGCACGTCAGGCGGTATCTGTGACGGGAATGTGTTTTGCAGGCTGTCTGTAACCGTTAGTGTAAAACATGTTCTTTCTAACGCCAGAATATTGGCAACCAATTCCAAATAAGTGGTTGCCTATATTCAGGCGTCACGCGATCTAAGGTGGCATTAGATTGTCCTGTCGAAGATGTCGATATAGGATATGTTTACACATCAGTGTCTCGAGTACTAGCAGACTCGCTCAATTTTTTTGAATTTTTTACATATTTATTCGTGTTACTTTGTAAACAACACTTTTTTCTAACTCGTTTTATTTCGCCTTTATTATTCCAGCCACTAAACTTGTCACCTTAATCCTTAAACCTCAACAAGTACAGTCATCATAATTACATCACCTCATGACTCCACACTACCGCCGCGAGCCACTCGGCTTGCAGGGTGACAACCCTGCCTATTCCAAATTTACGCCGCTTTTAAAATTTGCTTGTTACATTCGGACATCCTGCAACAATTAATGCCTTCATTTATTTAACTTTTCAGTAAATCAACCAGATCTTGTTGATCTGTGAATTCGCCATAACACCATATCGCCTACCTTAAAGGTTTCACCTGCAGTTGCAACCTTACGCCTTTTATCGAATATCACCTTCATTTTACCCCCCGCGTTTGTCAGTTTTTTACTCGCGTTTTGCTGTCTCAAAAGAAGTTTGGACCTTAAACACCCCGCCATAGGTCTCGCCTTCCGCCAACGGAGCATTCGCCATTTACACCTCGCTAGTCAGACTCGCATGAGCCTTTCAACCTGACCTTGCTGTAGCAATTGCATTCAACACGTGTTTCGCCTCGCCAAAATGTCAGTAAACACCGTACTCTTAAACGCCAGCGCGCGGTCGGATATAATACGCCTTAGGTACCTACCCATATTCTCTAAACACCTCTCTCAATTTGAGAATCGCCTCAGAAGACCGCAATGTCTTCGTCGCCTTCGCCAGTGTATCACGATACCGATTGATGGACGCCGATACAAAGAGGAAAGAAAGCGAATATACAAGTCGCCAAAGAAGGAGCAACTAAATGTCCTCGTATTCGCCTGTAGATCGAGAGGTAGACCGTCAATCAGACACCAAAGCGACTTTGTGTGTGAAAGCTCACACCTTTCGATCAACGCCATTTTATCATGATAATAATGAGTCATGGTTTCGCCGTCCATTTTAACGCTCGCCATCATTTCTTTGAGCAGCTGAGCAAAATCTTGCACCCTAGATAACGCCCTCCTAATATCCGCCTTCCAGTCTTCCCATGAGAGTTCATACTAATCAAGCCAATTAACCCAGCCCCTCGCTATGCCTAAAAAAAAATACGCCCTCTTATATTTCGACCAGCCATGAATATCGCCCAACTGATCAATTTTACTACGCTACAGTCCTGGCTGTCAGGATCGAAGGTGTCAATAATATTGCCGCCTGCCCTTGCCCTTGACCCCATACAGCCCGAACTGCAAGCGGAGTCCGCCGTTTCGCTACAAGCATGTTCTACCAACTAAGGAACGCTCTGACTTCATTTCTCGCCTTTCCTGTTGCTCTTGGTACGGCCAGTACCAACGGTCTCCTTGTTTATTTGAAGCGCCTTAGGGTTCTGAATTTATGTATCTTTTTCGAAAAACAAACTTGTATTTAAATGTTCAATTATTGTGTCTTTAGGGCGAGATATTAATGATAAAACATTTTATATTCTCGTGTCTCCTAAAATAAAAAGTAGAAGATTTTGAAAACCGATATTCATGGCAAATTAGGCCTACTCTCTTCAAAATAAGTATGCATTTGATCTTATCGAATCGATAAACATTTCTCCATGTTAGTTTAGTTTCAACGACTTGTCTGTTAGGCAATAATGTTCCATTTAATTACGGTTACATCTTAAGTCACTATGCTATGTCTTCCATGGATGCTATTTTATCTTCCGTTACTGTAAAATATAATAAATAATTTTTAACTTTTATTATAATCCTATTAAATATGTTCTAACCACGCAAATCAGTATTCAATTAGGATTAACATCAACGTTGCTCTAAATACATAACTATTCTTGATTTGTGCTATTCAGTTATTTTCATTCATTAGAACTCTCATTATTCACTACGTTGGATTATTGAATGAAACGTTAGCTTTTACAATTAAATTTAATGATAATCCTGTAATGTTTTGATCTGGAACCGACGTGATTGTCCTCATTTTTCGTAATTAATATTCGGATTGACATGTGCTCTCACTGCGACTCTTGTGTAATAATAAATGTGAATTAGACGTAAGCCGATTTTTCTTGCTTATCACATTGTACGGTTATTTTTGACCCATATTTAAATAGCAACGACTCTGCAAAAAACAATTTCCCGTAGGAGACCTAGATATTTGCAATGATTTTAAGTCGTTCTAAGAATAAAAGCTGATTCATGCGGTCTTTGGGTCATTCAATAACACATATACAAAATATGACCAAACACTTAACCGTAACGACTGAGCATGACAGGAACAAAATGGCGGGGTTTTATCGCTCATTTCAAGTTCACGTTACAGATTCCCTAATTCCCTAAAGTGTCAAGATGGATGGCGCCAAGAGAGTATGTCTGTTAAGTAATCCGTCCTACCAAAAATAACTTTTTGTAAAAATGGTACGTATAAATTGTGTTTGTGTATTTTAGCGATTATGTGCAACTCGCGATTAAACCGAAACAGTCCAAATTTTATGGAAAAACTGGCCTGACATGATGCTAGGTAGATTCAGAGGCTAAAAACGAATCTTCCGCAAAAATGAAAATTTCGTACCTAAAGAGACTTCCGTGCGATTTGAAAAAAACACTTTTATAAAGAAAAGGCTTACTTTTGAAAGGAAATGTATGAAGCCGTAAAGCTGAAAAATACTCTGCATAACTTCAGAAGTCCAAGCATCTATGTCATATTCCAGGCATTCCCGTCAATCCACCTGCTCCTGAGGACGATTCATATTTAAAAAAAAATAATAAATTAAGTCGAAACGTAGTAATCAAAATCTGAGGCTGCTATATCGATATAGATAAAAAGCTGCAAGTATTTTGAAATAATGCCAGAAAATATGTAAAAACGAAATAGCGAATCCACGTCCTGTGTATAAGTGCTACGCATGTCCGAAATACGTATAGGAATATTGGGTCCAGACCCTTGCGAAGAAAATCCCGCATTCTTAAAAAGGCCAATACTAGACTAGCATCTAGTGAGGTGTCAGTCACGGATAGTCCTGATCAAACAAAAGCAAGACGCTAGCGTATATCGGAATTATCCATGTCTTTTCGTTCTAGCAAAACTCCTACAACGCCTCGCTGGTGTAATAGGCAGAGTGCTTGCCTGCTGCGCTGCGGGTTCGATTACCAGATGTTTTGTTTACCTTTTTTTAAGGTTATGTTTGTTTTTTATTAATTTATTTTCTTTTCTTAATTTTGGGCTAGTTTGGGTTAGTTTTAGTTAGCACTTGGTTAGTTCTTGTTGATTGAGCCCCCGTAGCGAGAGAAGTGAGCGGAGGGCCATGCTTGAACGCAGAACGCTAGCGTCTTGCTTTTAATTGGTCAGGACTATACGTGGCTTGCACCTCGCTAGCGTCCAGTAATACTAGCAGCTAGCCCCCAGTCTAGGGCCGGTCGATGTTCTATCACGAAAGGCCAGCCCAGGCGGTGTCTCAGACTCTCGTATTTCGGAGCAAAAGGCTTATGAGGACCTATTTGAAGGGCTCTTCTGCAGAAGATATGACTCTGTCAGAAGGAAGCCTTTATTAACATTAATCAATATTACCAGCTGTAAGGATAATTATAATTAATTCGTTTGGTTAATAAAGACACAGGATGATTGAACATAAAATCTGTATTTGAATCGATATTATAATAAAAACGTACCTATCAGTGCGCCAAATATTAAAACGCATTCTGCTATAGCAACAATAAAAATAAAAAACTAAATAAAAAATTATATATTTGTTAATTATTATGTAAATTTGACGTCACTTCTATTAAATGAAACAAAATCTTGCATTCTTAACGTTTGAAGATCTTTTTCTTGTCTTATGGCATGTGGCATAGATAACCGATTAAAAGCGATATCAGTAAAATAGTTATTATTTGAATTTAAAATCACTTTTCCATTATATAGGTAGATCCAAAGGCTCGAATGCATTATGAGCCATCATAGGGTTCGCTCTAATAAATTAAATTTCAAGGTGTATTCTGATATGATTTTTTTTATATTGTTTAATGATTAGAATAAGGTTCATGTGCATACTAGTTCTAGATATGTATAGTCAGTATATTATATACAGTATACAGTACGTTGACGAAGGAGTAGGTACTGCAATAAAATATTTTTTAAAGAAGACAACCTACTGAACAGGTGATCAGAGGCGCAAGCTAAAAACAACAAAAAGAACATTGTGTATTTCAGTTTAATTTATGTTTTAAACGGTAGAAGTTTATAATAAAAACTCCAACCCAATCTAGGTGAAGTCGTACATTGCCCATTGCCCACTGTATAATATAGGTAATAAAGTTCTTTCAAAACAATCATCACATTCACTTTTTGAGGTGAAAACTTCTTTAGGCGCGCTCAGCACTTTTTTTTTGTGGGAGTTGAATAAGACTGAGCCGTCACGTAACGCCGTCACGTAACACTCCTCTGCCTGGCATGTTTCCGTATAGGTAGAGGGCTAAAATTGTCAATCCCTCCCCCCCCCCCCCCCCCCGTTTGGCCAGGGGGGGGGGGGAAGGAAAAACTTAAATAATTAATTTCGGGAGAACGGGAAGAGGTACGGGGTCGAAATTTTTATGGTAGCTGCGCCCCATGGGGGGCCACCTTAGACCGGGGCTCTAATTTAAGGGGGGTTTTGGGGGAAAAACCGTTTTTCGCCCGTATCTCTGCAACGAAGGCTCGTATCGAAATTCTGACAAACGTTGTTGAAGTTTTCACTTCTATCGTGTGGTCTTAAGCACACACACAAAAAAAATTTTACTACCAATTAGGTTAAAATGATGAACGAAACTCTAACTCAAACAAAAATTTCGTTGGAAGAAAAAACGGAACATAATAGGATTAACTTAAATGCGAATGTTTACCGCATAGTACTCGAGCTTTTTGACTAACATGCAATACATTTATCATCCTTGTTTCACCACAGTATTTGTCTCATGCAGTTTTATTATTTTTTGCAGCAAATTGGATTTTGTTGGGTTTAGGGAACGACGAAATAAAAGTCTAGATTTTGTTAAAAAGCCGACGTTTCGCCAAATATATTAGCTTCTTCAGGGCGTATTTTCTTATTACACGATGCCCAAATTTTAAGTCCTTTAGTTACTTCCACGTTGTTGTAAATCGCTTCGATATCCTGCATAAATCCCATTATATTGTAGCTACCTATATTCCTTTGGTCAGATGTGATTACCCAGTTACTTGAAGATTGAAATTGATTTTTACGTTCCAATACAATTTTTGCAGCAAATTGGATTTTGTTGGGTTTAGGGAACAACGAAATAAAAGTCTAGATTTTGTTCAAAAGCCGACGTTTCGCCAAATATATTAGCTTCTTCAGGGCGTATTACACGATGCCCAAATTTTAAGTCCTTTAGTTACTTCCTCGTTGTTGTAAATCGCTTTGATATCCTGCAATGTATAGTTGAACAAAATTCTTTTGATACTCAAGACCAACTTAAACTAACCTTTTTGAAGGCAAATAATAGGAACCATACCCATACAATTTATTGAGAGGCAACGCCAACACTTTTACATAAAAAGTTGAATTTGAAAAAAAATATTTAGAGAGTGGGAGCGATATGATAAGATATTTAAATCCAGGGCTGCTTTCACTGTCAAGAACACTTAAAGGCAAATGTATAATTAAGAAAGCAATTGCGAACACTGCGCGGGAGATCAGCATTTTTCAGAACTTGCAAAAGTTATATACTGTAAAAAAGCAAATGAAACATATACATTGAATCACGATGTAAAACATACAGTGATTCTGAATTCCCAACTCATAAAAGTCTTATACAGGTTTTAAAAAGCAAGATATACTACAATACCCATGGCTGAACCCATGAAGTGGAATTTATGAATGAGTTGGATCAATTGAAGTTTGCATTACAGGAGTACATTAACTGTGAATAGGTTTAAGCTTAAAAAAATATGTAAATATTGCATATTTAATACTAGGAGTATACATAACAACTTTAATGAATGCGTAACATTTTTACAAGCTTTAATCACCTAACGTTCTGTGATATTATCATATTTAGTGAAAGCTGGTATATTGATGAATGTAACCTTTATAATATTAACGACTATAACATGTACTATAATCAGGGAAACATAAATAAGAATGGTGCTACCGTGTTATATATCAAGGGAGGTATTAATGCTGACGTTGAGCATATAATGACCTGGACAGGTATCTATCTGCAGGAACACCTAAACAGATGTAATTATTTGTGACTGATATTTAGCTAAATATATTCAGTAGATATGATAATGTCATTGCTGAAACTTTCAAGGTTTTGAAGCATTATCAATGGACCTACGTGTATAACTTTAAATAGCAAGTCATGTTTGAATCACATATTCGTTTAAAGCAAGTTAAACTCAATACTAAAATGGAATTTTATTCACAATACCGAAACAGAATAATTATTGCACTCGACGCGCGTTTCGCTATCCATGTTAGCATTATCAGGAGATGATTAAAGTAGTTTTAATCATCTCCTGATGATGCTAACATGGTTAGCGAAACGCGCGTCGAGTGCAATAATTCTGTTTCGGTATTGTGAATAAAACTCCGTTTTAGTGCATGTTGCCGATGGTTCCAAACCCCAACATAGTTAAGTTAAACTCAAAACGTCTACAGTACAAGACTCTATTTTTAAACAATGATTTAACTCACTCCTTCTTGGTCGTGATGAATATTTATGATGACATGGGAATCTATGAACCTAAGTTGAAGTCTAAGATAATTTCAAAGATAAACTACCGAACGTTTCACCAGTGTATTATTAGTAGCGAAAATTTGGGAGAGATAATGCGTTAAAATGATCCTGATGGGGAAGCAACAAAGCTTGGCACTATTATAAGTGAATATATAAACACAGTTTATGTCAGGACATATAATAAATAAACCATGGATCAGCAGTGGTATCATTGCAGTTATAAAGCTTCGCCACAAATAAAAACTAGAGTTCTCTTAAATGCAAACCAATTCAATATAGAGACTAACAAAAATTATAGAATCATATTAAGTAAAATAATATAGAAACAGGAATATGACTACTGTTCAGCATAAAGCTGGGGGTAATGAAAATTATTTTAAAAAAATATACAAAATTGTTTCGGAAACCGTCGACAACAAACAGAGTTCTAATAGTCATTTTCTTATAAAAGATGATAATAATAAACCCTTTGCAAATAATAAAGATATGGTTAATGACTCTAACATATTCCTTACTAATATAGGTATGTTAGTCAAAATCAAATGGCCTGACAAAACGTATCAATTGAATATAACTCCATATCTTCCATATTCCTGCAACCAGTAAACAGGAATTATATTAAAAGGCGTATACGCTTTTTAAAAAATAAAGTGTTCTTCAGGTATGGCCGGTATAGACTAAAAAATTTGATGTTTAGGACAAAATCTGTTCCATCCTGTTTCAAGTTGTCACTCGTATTCGTAAATGTAACGATAAGAATAAAGTAACAACCTTTCGTCCAATAACTAACATAACAACTTCGCGAAGATCTTCGAGAAAGGCCTGAAGGAGAGGCTATTTAACTTTCTTTCTCACAATAAAATTCTGTGCGGGAAACAGGTCTCAGCCCCTCTGATACCACATATGAACTAACAAAAATATTACTTACTAGTACGCTTGATAATGGTGACAAATATCTTGCAGTTTTTCTGGATCTGGCTAAGGCCTTCGTCATAAGGAACTGTTTATGACTCACTAATAAGTATTTTAGACACTTATAGAGTGAGGGAAACTGTGTTGAATATCTTTGAGAGATACTTGACGAACAAAAAACAATATTTATGGCATATATAGTGGACCTTTGTCTGCGCAGATTGTCATCCCCCAAGGGAGAGTCCTTGGTTCATAATATATAGCAATTCCTTAACTAACCTCAGCATTTCAAAGGCAAGCTCAAGCAGTATCACAGAAGTTGCCATTTGGTTCAATTACAATCATAATTTTACTTGGTAAAATTTTAAAAAATATTAAATACGGTATTAGCTTTTTTACAATATTAATATAATATTCCAAATTAAGCCGAGAGACTAGCATTATATTTGGAAAATAATGGAGCACATTTAAAAGCATTTGTTCTTGGCATAGACAGATAAAATGAAGTACTATAAGAGGCACATAAAAATTGAGCCTGCTAAGCATGTCAGCGCAGTCAAATATTTCATTTATTATTTTGAACAGGGTCAATAGATAATGGCAATCATGACAATCACTCAGACACACGTAACAAAATTAATTTTGTAGATTGAATGCGAAAACAGTTCCATAAAAAATATCTACCATGCATATTATAAAAGGCTGCGCTGGGCCTCTTCTAGATTCTTAATATGAGCGCTATATCTAGGGGACCAAATTACTGATGCATATTCTAATTTTGACAGTATATAGAAGTATATTTACTACCTTAACCTTGTTGAAATCCCCTAGTGCATTGTTGAAATCAAAGGATCAGGAATAAACTTTTGCAATGCCCCAGTGGCTCCAGAAATTTCTGGTCAGTAGCAAAGGCAATAAGTAATAACTTTACAAAAATGTCTCTCCCACATTTGACAGACGAACGTGGCATCACGGTGACTACAGCCAAGGAAAAAGAAACATGCTCGCCAAAATGTTTTCATCGCAACTCTACCTTAGACGTCTACCAAGGCCAGGCTCTCCCTACCATATCGAACATCAACACTTCCATGGTAGAAGTCAAGATTCATCATCGTGATATTCGCAAAAAAAATTAAAAAGCTAGATACGTAAAAGGCATCAGGACCGAACGAAATACCTGCGATCGTGTTAAAGAACTGCGTCAACAAACTAACACACGTTTTTTCCAGACTTTCTTCTCTGTCTTACCAAAAAGGGATATACACATCTTCTTGGAAAGTCGCTCCAGTGCAACCTGCTCCAAAAAAAGGCAAGAAAACCACGCCCTCAAACTATCGCCCAATTGCCTTTCCCATAAATAATCTCCAAAGTCATGGGACGTGTAGTCAATCAGCAACTACTCAAGCACTTTGACAACAACAGCGATAATCAATACGGCTTTCGCAGAGAGATCGACAGGCGATATATTGGCTTGTGTCACTCATATATGGAGTAGGGCAATTGAGAACTACGGAGAGTCTCGAGCGATTGCGTTTTATATTTCGAAAGCATTCGACAGAGTTTGGTGTGACGGATTGCTCAACAAACTGCCGCCCTTCGTACTGCCAGCTTCTCTCTGCAGCTGGCTTGCCAATTTCCTTAAAAACCGATCTCTGCACGTTGCATTTGATGAACATATCTCAGACACAATCACCATTAACGTGGGGCGTGCCTCAGGGCTCAATACTTTCACCAACTCTGTTCTTCATCTATATTAATGACCTGCTGACCGAAACGAATAATCCTATTTATAGTTTTGCAGATGACAGTACCCTTGTCTCCCAATTTAGATCAGAAAAACCTTTACCAGCGACTGAGACTTATCACCGCACACAGGAGCAGATTACAGCAATTAATCAGACCTGGAGAAAGTTCAAACTTGGGGCGACAGAAATTTGGTCTAGTTCAATGCAGCAAAGACACAAGCAGCCACGTTTACCAAGAGGGTTAATATGGCGGGCCTTGACATCATTATGGCAGGATCGACCATTCCTTCATCCTCGTCAATCGGACTTCTGGGTGTCTCGGTCAACAGGAATATGTTCTGGCATGACCACGTTGTTAACATCGCAAAATCAGCTTTCGCAACAAAAAACTATGTACACCGCAGCAGTTGCTCTTGCTCTACAAAGCGCAAATTTGACCATGCTTAAAATATTGCTTACACATCTGGGGTGCCACACCAAAGCATACCCTAAAGCTGCTAGATTCCATTCAGAAGAGAGCTGTGCGTCTCATCGGCGACTCGGAGTTGACCAAGAACCGTGTCAATAAAAATCTTCGCACACACACCGCTCGTCGAGCGCCATAGGGTCTCCCTTTAGTGTGTGTGCCATGTTCTGCTATAAAAAATCTCTAGTGCAACGTATAATAAATCCCTAGCTTTTCTTGACGTCTGATAATACCTTATTAACATAGGGGGCGAAAGAAAACTTCGAATCAAATATTAGGCCTATATAAGTCGCAAGAGGTATGATAATTATCATGGTAATAACATAAACCTAACTACTCCGAATAGACGCTCAGTTAAACGGTATAAAAACGTATTGTATTTGGACTCTCGCTTGCCCAAGCGAGCGTCCAAAGCTCGATTTCGGCTCGCTTACTTTTGCTACTCTGTATGAGATGGCGCGCAATTCGACGGTAAAACCATGCATTATTGCCGGTTGTCTTAAAACAAATGTGAGCTTGGGGAATATTTATGATTTAATGCGTTTCATCATAAACCTAACTATGGTTGGGTTTATGGTTTTATAACGAAAAAGTTTGAATTAGAAAATAAAATATATCTCTTTTACGTATGTAATAATTATTATGAACATATGAAACATTAATTATTTAAATACAAAACCGATTTTTAAAAGACGTATCATAATACATCTGTAAGTAGGTCGGTACCCATTAAATTAATTTAGGCGAAATAAAATGGAATTATTTAGTAAATTATTATGAAAATGTAACGATAGAAAATATCAAATACATCTTTACAATTTATGTATGAAGTAGGATATACATCAATATATAATAGTTGGTTGACACGAAATTGAATTGTAAGTATGTAGGTAGGTATAATAATTCAATTAAAAAAATCACTAAATAGACGAAAATGTATGACTTCTGCCTTATCGTCGTCAACATCTCTATCAGATCTTCATTTATTCTTTCGTTGAATCCTAACTAAAGAAAAATTTTAATAATACCGCATTTCAAGGGAAAAATTAAATATTTTTACCTGAATTATGGAAATATAAATTATTCCCTGCATGTCTCTAAAAAATCATACGGTTTTTTTAAAAATTGGATTTTTAAGGTGGACTAAAAAATAAGCAATTTTTTAAATTCCGCATTTCAAGAGGAAAATTTTATATTGAGGCATTACAGATTACTCGTTACATTCTCAGAATATGTAAAACAAAGTGTAGGTATGAGTCCTGAGGGAAGCGGCGCATTGTAACAAGAGCGAAAATCCTGAAGTAAAAAAAACAAGATTGCTCTAAAAATAGGAAAATAAACATTAAATTAAATCACACCCATCAATTTATTACATTTTACAATTAATATAATAAAAGAGCTTGTCCTGGGATTTAGCTGTGCTAATTTATTTTATGAAATACATAAAAAAGATTGTTAGAATTACTTTTGTCAAGATCAATTTCCAGGTCTGATATTATTTAATTTAGTCCCATTTCTTTTGTTTTTAGATCATATAAATAAAAACTTGTTTTTAAACAATTTTTTACTAAACTACGGGACATAATAATAAGGATATTGTAGTTTTTTCAAACATTTATTATGTCATAAGTTTTGAATGAAAAAAGATATCGAGATGCGGTTTGAATTATGTTGTAGAAAATTTTATTGAGAATAATATACTTTATCGGAAATATTTAATTTTGGTGGGAACTGTATTATACAGGGGTTGGAATAAGACACTGCAAGAAATTCGAAAATTCAATCGGACCGAGAATTTTTATGGGTGAATCGAACTTTTTGTTTTATGCATCAGTTTAATTGCCTAGTTAATTAGAAAAAATAAGTTTGTCAGATTTTTGACATCTGTCATGTTTTTCGAGATACACTTGTTTTTTTATTTGGGCCAAATAATTTATTAAATGACTAAAGATTTTTAAACGACGAGGCAACTTAACATTTTGTTGCCTTGGTTATATTTTTATTGATGTCTTATAATCACTACATCATTTTGTGTAGGAATTTATTGCAGCAAATAAAATATATGTTGTTTTCCGAAACTTTGTGATATTCATACTTTTGCAAAACAACGAAGAATTTTCTTCTTCTGGTGTAATAAATTTCTACACAGAATGATTATTTTTTAGTTAAGTGCGTATTGGTGAACTTATTTTATGAAGAAAAGTCCGTTTCAACATGGGTCTGAAAATGCATTGTTTTTTAGGTACTGGGTGTTAAATTTTGCTATTAATATCTCCGCCCTGACCTATTACTCAGATATTTTTAGCCTTTTTTGGACACTAATTTAAGACAAGCGATGGCAAATTTTCTTAAAATATTTTATGGAATTTGAAAGAAAAAAAAATAAAAACAACTTGCTTATTGCAAGAGCCAGGAACATATAATAAAAAGGTATTTTCTTTTTCTCGAAAGCGAGGTCAGATAGGAACTAAATTATAGCAGCAAAAAAGTTCTATTTTTAGTTGCTTCATTTAATAAAAATTACACAAAAAGTTAGTGGCGTACATTTCTCGAACAAAAATAATTGGAAAGATGCCCCCCGGGGCATAATAAATTTAATAATTTTATTCGTTATCGCTAAAATAGACTTTTATCACCAAAAATAGACCTGCCAAATTTCAAAAAAGTCCTTTTAAAAATATTTATAATATTTATAAAAAACCGTTTTTTAACACCCCATGTTTAGATGAACTTTCTTTCATGAAATTACTTTAGGAATGCGCCCTTAAATCTAATAAGTTGAGAGTGAAAGCTGTGTGCATGTACGAAATATACTAAATGAAACACTCTTTGTATTCCATACATAAAATTTTAATCCAAAGGGACCTCTAAATTAGCGTAACAGAGCGCTTTCGGCCGGTGCCATCATCAGTGTTACCTGGAAAGTGAGTAAAAGAACCACCCAGTAGTGGAGAACAGTGAATGCTGTCGAATTTTGGGTTAATAAATGTTATGTATATTATGGCATGAATAAAATTGTATTTTGAGTTTTTAATTTGAATTTTGAATTCTGAATTTGTTAAAATATAAAAGATGTTAATTAAAAATTGTAAATTAAGCCTGATGAGTTTTTGTGTGATTTTTTTTTGTTATTCAATTTTTAGTTGCTCGTCATTATCGTTTTCACAATTTGCCTAGCGAGCTTTTAGAAAACTCGTTACAAATTGGATCGAATAGCATTTTCGAAACATATCTACACTAGGATTTATACTCCATCCACCATGTTGCCTAATAGTCGAAAAGAAATTTTCCAGGAAGTCCTGACTTAATCTGTTAGTTAAAAGAAAAACCGATTTTTTTTTGGATTTCTCCGATTCAAATAAGGCATGTATTGCATTGATGGTTTGAATCATACCATAAAAACAAGTCGGTCTTTCTACTTTCGAGATTTTTAATTTTGAAAAATATCTAAGCCTTTTTTAAAAGTTTGGAATATTATGGTATTTTTGTCTGACAAAGCACAACCGTGAGGATTTTTTGAATAGACCCGTTTACTATTTAAAGAATCAAATAAATGATTCATATCTTCCAAAAAATTAGCAGTATGAATTCCATCCGCATGGATTTTCTCCTTTGGGCACATGTTTTTACCGCTGCGGCAACAGTATGGGACAGAACCTGTAAGGCTAATTTAAAGGACATTTTTTCGAAACCATTTGGGTTAATATGTTTCTGAGAAAGCTTTGGCATGGCTCGTGCCGTATTCGAAGACTGATCTATTGCACACCCTTTTAATATGATCAAAACTTATAGTGTTCTCGAACAAGGTAAAATTATTCTGTAGCAAAGTTATACCGGATATTTTTGAATAAATGAGGTACATCAAATAACCCAAAAATGTTGTGTTTCTGATAAAGGAAAAATGGCGTTTCAGCACTTATTCCTAACAAACTAAAAGCTTTTCTATTGTTTGAATCCTGATGACCAACGATTGCCTATGTAAGAAATACAACAGCATTTAAATTATCGTGGGCGTAAAAAATTGAAGATTTCAATATTTCGCCTTTTACCGAGGTCCCGGAAACAAAATATGCCAAAGGCAATTTCCATTTGTGATACAGGCCTCGAATAGAAAAAACTAAAACTTGTTTAGCATGTTTCGGAAGACGTCTTAAAGGATTAAGATCCTCGGAACCCTCAATAATTTCTATTTTTTTGGAATATTCCAAATCTTTTATAATCGCCATTTCGGCAAAAGCCAAAATACATTTCCGTTCTTCACTAGACATGGCAGAATATTTTTTTTGAAGGTGATTTAAGACAGTTTTGTCGATTCCCGTTTTAAAGATGCATTCTCCAACCCAACCTCTTATACTAGAAACACTGGGGAGAATTAAAGCTTGCCGCTTTAAAAAGCGGTAAGCTGAGGAAAATTTATAATAAAAGGAAATCTTTCTCCCGCGCCTTTTACCGCGAAACTGTATCCCCACAAAACTTTTTGCTGCTAGTGACAAACAAGCCATTGCAGTAATGAGCAATGAGGGGTCATTTTTAAAAATCCGTTTCCAAAAATTGCCTTTCGCATACATAATTGCGGTAGATTTCTTCCTTTGGTAAACCAAGTAACTTCTGATTTCCTACAATATAAAGTTATTTATACAGGGTGGTTCCTTAATGACACGCTAATATTTAAGGAGGTGATTCTTGGACCCATTTTAAGAAAAAACTTCATATGAACATATGCCCTAAACGTCTTAACTTTAAAAAAAAAAATAATTATTAGACACTTCTGGATTTCTCCTGCGTCGAATTGCGACTAAAAGTCGCTCATCAGTAGCCTGTGGAAGTTTTCATCAGAAGCCTGTGGAAGTTTTCTGGCAAAACTATTATTAGACAAGCAGTGGTACGCCGCGCCACTGACTTTTCTTAAAATAAAAAATATATATATATTCGAAATCCTTATTTCTTAAGGAAAAGATTTGATCATTTGATTGAGAACCTTTTTTTGTCGGCCTTGAGGTCCTCTACCTACATGCCGAATTTTAAGTCGTTCGGAAAAAAAACCGATAGGTTCCAGGTAGGTTCAGGTTTCTATGGGACAAAATGAAGGTTAGGTCGATATAAAAATACGGTTTTTTCCGTTTGCCGATATTCTTCTTTTTTCTACCGGAACCTACCCATTAAAAAACGTGTTTCGCGATTTCCCCCACTTCTCGAGAAAATTTCAGGAAACGGGGGGAGGTATCTACTAACCAGCCAACCCCGACTCCGCCTCACGGAATTTGGTGGAGGCAATATTTTGCTCCGAGCTCCCGTTTAGCCTGAAATCACGAAAAACCACACGATTTTCATATAGCCCCCCTAAACCCCCTCTTAAAATCCAGCCCCGGCATCCCCGATTTAATTCCAGGTAGCCCCCACGTGGTACATCTACCATGAAAATATAGACCCTGCAGGTCATCTCCTTATATCGGAACACGCGGGCGCCTATTCGCCGGATAGGTCATTATTGACTCCTTAATTGGTCTGTTGTAAGGGGCGGCCAAATCCTGCTCGCTTCGGGCGGCCTAAAGCCTGGAGACGGGGCTGGTTTAGGGCATACATGCATAAGAAGGTTTTTTCAAAATGTGTCCAAGAATCAACCTTTTAAATATTAGCATGTCATTAACGAACACCCTGTATCGTAATGGGCAGTGGCTGCTCGTAGGTATACAGTGCGAGTCTCTAACTTTGGAATAAATTGAGTAAAGGAGAGATATTTTTTTTCGATAACTAAACTATGCTAGCACACGTCGATTACTATGTGCCGAACTGAAACTTTAATATGCCCTTTAAAGGAATAATAAAAAGGGCTTTTATTTAAAAAATAGTCGATGACGTCATATCTCAAATTTGAGACACCCGTATGAAACGGGCCGAGGTATTATGTCCACTATTTCGATACAGTTCTTGATTAATCCCCAGTTTTATTCCTTCAGATTAACATCAAGGTTCACTGAAAGTTTTATTCTTACCACTATGTAAAGTCCATTTTTTGCAAAGTTCGTCGTTCTTTAGGGGAATTCGAAATAATTTAATCCCGTGATTTCTTCGATTATTATTGCAGTTATCAAAACAACAGGTGATGCCTGACATAGCTGCTGCGTTGCTGCAATTGTGATTATTTGGAAAATTTATCTACGCGCGCCGTGCAGGGCGCCGCGCGGTTTTTGCTGGAGGATCGAGCAAGCACGTAGGTCATGATACAGATTCTTTGTATCATGCACGTATGTCTTACCTTAGTTCATATGCATCGCGCCGCAGTTTTCCGCGAAACAGTTTTTAAAGAATATTCGCAAGATGAAAGAGAGCGTTTTTATACGTTTTTACGAAGGGTGATAATTGTATGGCTGAAAATTAGTTATTTAATGTTTTTAGTGTTCCGGATCCGGGGTCAGATTTGCTAGGTATCTACCTAGGTACCTATATTTACATTATTTCAGATTTCATATATTGTAGTGTAGTAGTAGCATAAACCTAACTGCTCCGAATAGTTAGGTTTATGGTAGTAGGTACAAGATTTTTAATAATTTTACACTCATCATTAATATAATTATATTACAGGACATGTTATGTTAAGTTCCTATAATAGGTAGGTACGCCTAAATAACTAAAAAATGTTTATATCTATTATAATACCTATATAGGTACGTACTAACAATAATAACAATACCTAGGTAATTACTAATTGTTACTAAAAAGTAAAAAACCACAAACTGTAATTAAAAAAACTCCGGTCCTGCAACATTTAAAATCATAGGTAAATAACCGAAATAAAATAGAAGCCTCTTTTTATATTTAATTATTATACATAATCTATTTTAAGTACATTTAAATTTGGCAACAGCGCGAGCGACCCGAGTTCTGAAAGGCGTTTGGCCGTTGTTTGGCAAGCGACGAAATACGATAAAATTTAATTCGTAATAATGGTGGCGCCATCTCTCGATACAATTGTAGCATTTTTCTATAGCCTATGCCCACTGAGCGTCTATTCGGAGTAGTTAGGTTTATGGTAATAATCATACTCCACAACTGAGGTTCTGGCTGTGAATTATACCATACTATATTTTTCTAAGTTAAGCCCCAAGTTATTATTAAGGCACCAATCATTGATCTGCTTCAGAATACACTGAAGCGTTATACAATCATCCAAACACTGAACTCGTTTAAATATTTTTACGTCATACGCCTACAAGAGGTAGCGGAGTATTCCTCAGAAGTACGCCCATAAAGAGTCACATACTAGGAGCCGTTAGACAGGTGTGAAATAAAGAGGTTGTCAAGGATGTCAGAGAATCCAATAGCAAGGAACTTCTGTATTGAAATTGTATGATCTAGACAACCAAAAAGTTTTAAGAAATCAAGATACACGACTTCAACCTGAGAACTTCCATAATAGATGCAGCAATGATACTTCCAGCAAATTCGTAATTGTCGATCTTCCTTTAAAAGATCCATGCTGCTAGGGAACTGTGGTTTTCAAATGCAGGAAAGATTTGATATGAAAGAAATACAAAAACCTTGCAGACTGCAGACGATACAGATAAGAGAAGTAGGTCTGTGGCTTCTGAAATCTGATTTATTGTCTTTTTTGTACATCGGAATAACCTTAGAGATTTTCCATATACTAAAGATTTTTTGACTTTTTAGGCACAAGTTAAATAGTATTGAAAGAGAGTTTGCCCCAAACGTAGTGACAGTCATGTATAAGGAATGTGGGTTGACGTGGTCCTCTGGTGTTATATTTTTGTCACTTACTAACTTAATTTAAATGTAGCTATATTAATTTAGAGTAGATAATTTACTCCTTTGACGTGTTTCTCAACACGAACAAAGAAATTGAATTTAGTGGTTAACAACCTATCAAAAACCGCTTGGTTTAAAAGTTTTCAGAAGACGAATCTTAATAACATAGTTTTTGGGAAGAGCAATTATTTATGCTATGCAGATTCTTAAATACGTTATAGAGTACCGGTGAATTTGCATAAAATTTTAGAAAAAATATAGATAGTTACTTGCGTTGAGCTATTTTGATCTTTCATATGTATAGCTACTAGAAATAGCAGTTAGTTAATTTCAGTCACAATCTAATAATATTTACTAGTCTACATACATTTAAACCAGAAAGCAATAATTCTCAGTTGGTCAACATGTCCATAAAGAATTCTATTATATTCAAATTCCATCATGTTCAAAGTTATAACGTCAAGAAACTAGCTTTCTGCTATCCTGTCGTATTTACGCCACAAACCGAGAATAGAGTTACATGATATATGTTTACGTTTCTGCGACAAAGATCATAATATTACCACAATTAGCTGGGTGAGACATAAACACAACACACTAACAAGTAACAAGTGACCAATTTTTTTTTTATTTATAAAAGGTGCGACGTTTTGCCGTCTTGGCGCCACCACTTTGACGCCAGCGATAATGCAATGTTTTAAATATATGCATATTAAATTTACTACATTTAATATTAATTTATATTTTACACATGAAGTACGTTTCTTATTGTTATTGCTGGCTGAATACTATAATTAAACTGGTTGTTTATTGGTGTGTATTATAGGTTTCTTAGTTGAATATTGCAATTAATTACATGAGAATTTACGTCTGTATTATATTAGCAAATACTTACTTTAATCGAGAAACCAAAAGATAAATTCAACTAGATCATGTAAGGGAATATCCGGCCCTGATTATTTGAAAAGTAGTCGAGCTAAATGATCTAAGTGCCAAATTACGAATGTGCCAGATCCAATATCTCACTATAAGATCTAAGTACCAATTTCATGGTTGGAAACGACGTTCAAAGTCTGTATGTCCGGCATGATAATCTCGGCTAATTGATATAAGTGCCAGCATGCAGGTTGAAACGTGTCCGTAAATGCAGAAAAATATGAAAGTTCGTCATTAGAATCAATTTTTATTGTCTGTTTATTGCTGTGTTCAAGTAAACACAATCGATTCTAGTGCATTTTGTGATCTAAAAGACAGAAATCAAGAAGAAAATATAGGGTAAAGCTAGATTGAGTGTTGAACCTTATATTATACAAAAGTCCAAGCTGCAAAAACCAGAAAAACCTGTTACAAAAAATGAGGCTAGCATGAGATTTTTGACAGATTTTTTGCTTGAAATTTTAGGCCGCACGATAGTTAAAAATGGCTAACGCTACTACTCGATGTTAGGATCATTTTTGTTATATTTTTGTACAAGATCACACCAACAGTTTTCCGAGGGAAGAGAGCCACTTCAGCCACTACAGCCGATCTAAAAATGAAAAAGAATATCTATTCAGAACTATAGAGCAAATAGTCTGTGGACTGCTGATGAATCTCATCAAGTCAATATTTCGTAGGAGATATTGGAGGGGTAGATGACAAAGTATGTGGTTCTAGGATAACCGAGGAGACACAAAGCATTTGATCACAAAAACCATTCTGTTCAACCGTAGAGCAACCTGAGCCACATGGTCATCCCCTTGAACTCCCTAGTCTAGGGTTATTCCTAAGAAATTTGCCTCGACATTGATATCGGAAGCGCTCAACTGCTTATCTGTTTGTGTATATTATCTCTATTAAGAAGAAAAATTATCGCCCACCCTTATTGTAGTATGTGAGCTTTCAAGGTATTAATAGCCAAGAAGACGGTGGTATCATCAGCAAAAAGCATAACTTGCATTATTGTCCTTGTTAGGAAGGTCATTGATGTACTTCAAGAAATTCAGTCCTAGGTTTCCGATTCCATACCTGCAACCCTCACCACTTGGCATATTTGATCAAGATTGGATTTCTGCAACTTGATACTATTAAAGCAGAAGCTGCAATCTTTAAACTGTTACAAAAGAATATTGTGGCTGATACTGCCAAAGACTTTGGTCACAAATTAAGACAAGGTCTTTTGCGCTTCATAAACAGCTCCTCTACTGCTTGATACAAGATCAGAAACGGAAATAGATATCTCCGCACTTTTGTACCTGCAGAAGCAAACTGAGCCATACACTTCTCATATAGTTTTAACTCAATACGAAGTAAAGATATGGGTAAAAAAAATGTATTTATTCTTTTAATATTGGGACTTAAATAGTCATTTGGAAGAATACGTTCCCTAAGACTGATGTTTATAAGATTTGCCATAGATCACAGAACTACTTTCTCAATGGTTTCTTTATCTTTAAGGTTATTTATTATATCACGTACTTCATTAATAATGTCCATAAAGGAAATGATATTTTTAGGGGTCGCGAGAAGAATAATAATAGGATTGCTGCCTGTGGTGTTCTTCTTCAAAAAAAAAGTTGTTTACCTATATCTATTTAATAATAGATGCGAAACAGTTATGATAGCGAGATCATTATGCAATGCATAATGCAACAAGTGTAATTATAGTTACTCATTAAACAACAAGTGTAATTATGAATTCGTAATAGCCAATCCGAGAGCCACTACTGTGGAAAAGAGAAATGTCAGCATAGATATATGTTGAAATCTCGGTTGACGTAAGTGTTAGAATTTCGCTTTCTAATTAAGTTATAGATAAAGTATAGCATTTCACTCACGTATCACGTATAATAAACTTTGATGATTATAACAACTAACAGCTCCACTATGTAAGCTTTTCTTCCTGTCATACAGAACTGCATGCTTTTCTTCTAGCTGGAAATGCGCTCAGGTGCAACCAATACCGAAAAAAGGTAAAAAACCTTAGTTCCCGTCATGTCCAAAGTCATGAACAATCTGATGAACGAATAGCTCTTAAAATATCCCGAATCGGCAAGCATCATAAGCGATCGCCAGCATGGCTTCCGCAAGCACAGATCAACAGGAGATCTCCTGAACTATGTACGTTACCTACCTGTAGGCCAAAGCCATCGAGAGCTCGGGCAGTGTCTCTCGACATATCCAAAGCATTTGACAGGGCGTGGCATGACGGATTGTTAAGCAAATTGAAAACGTACGAACTACCACCAGCACTGCTTCTATGGCTTTCCAATTTCTTAAGGGATCGAAGCATCCGAGTTGGTATTGATGGACACCTTTCGGAGGTTCTTCAAGTGTGTATATTATCTCTCACACCGTTCCTGCTCTATATCATCGATCTCTTAGACAGGACAAATAATTCTATTTACAGCTTTGCAGACGACAGTACTCTTATGTCCTCATTCATGTCGCGGACTATAATGACAGCTGCTCGTTCTCAACGCGAGCGAGAAAATCAGATTGCTGCCATCAATGAGGATATGAACGCCATAACGGAATGAGGTGAGGAAAACAATCTCCAGTTTAACGCAGAAAAGACTCTAGCAGCTGCCTTCTCAAAAAAAGCAAACACCGCAGGACCTGACCTATCAATGACAGGACAAAAACTGACTCTGGCCTCATCCATAAGCTTGCTGGGCATCAACGTAGAAAACAACATGTCTTGGCATAATCACATCACCAAAATCGCCAAGACAGCAGCATAAAAGCTGGGAGCACTCTATAGAGCAAAACAGTTTTATACACCTCATGCTCTATAAGGCCCAGATAAAGCCATCTCTGGAATACCGTTCCCATGTGTAGAGCTTGGCACTTAAACACTTGCTCTAGATATTAGACTCCATACATAGGAGAGCAGTCCGTCTTGTGGATGACCCAGAGTTGATCAAACACCTTGATAGCCTTGAACATCGAAGAAAAGTGGCAGACCTATCTCTTTACTATCGGTACTACTACGGAAGGTGTTTGAACGAGCTGGTCCTTATTATTCTTCCCAGAGTTGTGCCAAACAAAAACACCCGTCAGACACAAGCTACTTATCAACATACGATTCAGTTGCGAACACCTAGGACGGCGCTGTTGCGGGACTCTTTTGTCTGGATGACTGCTTCATTCTGGAATGATCTTCAGAGTAACGTCTTTCCCGAAAACTACAACCTATAGCGCAGTACTTTAAGTCCAACGTCCACCGTCTTCTCCGCACACGCACCGCTCGTTGAGTGGTATAGGATTGCCCTTTTGTGTGTGCCGAACATTAAATTAAAAACACTCGTCGCAAGCAGTTCGTGTAATAATCATCCCATTTTATTATGGCCTACATTATACACTCGTTAAATAATATACTATAAAGCCAACAAGTGACAGATTATTACTCTTACTTTTATTATTACTCTAACCCCGCTTTTGACACAAAGTATATCATGGTACGTCTCATGGTTCTGTTCTTGGGTATCCCCCCTTATAGAATATATAATATGTTTTGTATGTGGCAAACAGTCCAAGACTTGTAGATCTGAACCTCTGTGGGGCTCAGTTGTCAATAGGTATCTTAAATCATCACCATTGTTCTGAATGGTGGTTAAGTATAGCTTCTACAATATTCGACTCAGAAATGAACCGGAATGCAGGGTTTGCTGCCCAGTTGCCAAAACTAATGTGCAGTTGAACTCTCAGTATGAAATCCTTGTCACCAGCAGACTACAAGCTTTGGGAGATGTATGCATTGAGCCCCAAGATCTAATAGACATTCGGTCAGAGAAGGTAATTTTTCTTAAATTGCCACTCTTTTGCCTGCTTATGTTATAACTTTTACAAATACATATAGTGGCGGATCTATGAAAGGAAGAGGGAGTACGCGAGCTGAAGCTCCCACCTATATAGCTGGGCCTGATATATGTATCAATCATTATTAGAATTTAAAAACAAACAATATCGTTCTGTGTGAGATACTTAGATAGTCGTTATGGAAACCAAAAAATACAATCAACTGAAAGTCAGGACATCAAAGTTGCTCCTGGAAATCAGGTAAGAGAATTGGATCTTTCTCTTGGCAAACTTCGAGCACAAGAATATGATGAGATTTTTTTATATAAGTCGAGGAATCATTTTGCTGTGGAAAACCGTTTTAACTTATATTTTAATAATTGACGATTTTATTTCTTATTTATGCAGGATTTTACCATATTTTTTAACTGCAAAAACAGGTGAAAGAGTGTTTTTTTAGCTGGTTACTACTTATTAACGCCGAGAGGTCGAAACCTAAAGTTGAGGTCTATTTACAAAATGTATATTAAAAAATGTTTCATTTAACTTTTAGTAAATATTCAAAATAACCTTTGTTTTCATATATACAATAATTAATTCTACGGAGAAAGTTGAACTGCACCCTTTTCGTCATATCTGCATTTAACCGTAAAATGTTTACTTATTTAAATAAATTTGTATTCGTGCCCATAATTCTTCTTTGACGTTTATAGGTCTAGAGTATATCATATCTTTAAAGGTTCTATATAAAATGTAATCCACAGGCATTAAATCCGGTGAGACGGGTGGCCAATTTACAGGTGAATCATTTCCTCTGCCGAATCACCGATTTTGAAAATTTAATTTTAAATTAAACAATTTAAATGAGGTCGTAAGATTAGAGGATCAATAAAAAGTCCATCAATGACTCCTGCCCATACGTTAATGTGAAATTCATGTTGATGATAATCAACCTTAATTGCATGAAGGTTTTCGTGTGCCTTCTTGTAAAAGAACACTTATTGATAACATTTTTATATGCCAATTTTCATCATATGCTCTCCGTTCATTAATGAATTGACAGAAGCCTAATTTCAATTGTTGATTGAGAGGAAAATTTTTTGTACTCTCTGAAGATGAACTGGATGTCTCAACTGCTCTCTTAAAGTCCCATTAACTGTATCTATACAAACTTTAAGCTGCAAACCTAGGTGTCTGATGATCAGACACAGGTCCTCTTCAATCCGTTCTAAAATTCCTTCCTCAACCTCCGGTATCTTACACGTACGATTCCGCTAATAATCAACGGTCACAGGAGAAAAACAACCGGTGGTTTGATATATATATATATATATATATATACACATACTCAAGTAAGTGTACCTTAAACTATGCTGAAATACTTTAGAGAAAATCAAGAAGTTAAATTCAAAACCAGACCGCTGAAAATCGCAATTATTTGTGAAGAAATCCAATTTAATTAAAGTATTTGAAGAGATCTGAACCTAACTATTGAAGATAACTTATTTTTTAATTTGAAGGGATTTTAAATATTTTTTGTAAACTACTATAGCTAATTATTTATGAGTAAATATGAAAGAAGCAATTATCTACATATTTCAATAGATTTCTAATTACTTTAATTAAATTTGTATGACGGGAGCTACAACTTTGATTTCTGAAATAATGATTGATTGAACTGAGTAGAAAAAACAGAGTGAGATTCTCTATATTACTATTTTTCAGAATTAGGTATTCTTATAGACATATTCCGATCTTTTTTTCATTTTTAGTTAGTTTGAAAAACCTTATTTTAATATTTCAATTCTTGTTATTACATAACTTTGCTAAGATGTAAGATTTTTTTATTGGAGATGTCAGACCATAGAAAAGAAAAAGGTATAGAATGAAAAATTATATTACTATTTAGATTTTAGTGGTTGACAGAAATAGTCGGTAAGCTAAACATGTTCGACGTTTTGGAAATCGCTATTTTTTGTTAAATTCATTGATTACTTTATTTGCATGTTACCTTTTTGGTTATAGTACTGTCGCTAACCAACTGAAAAGCCTGGTGCATTGGCAAGCAGGTTGGGTAAAGATTGATTGACTTGTGCAAATAATTGCACCAGTTTTTTAGATCAAACGTTTGTTTATACATGTTTGAATCATGAAGTCAATTTTCGTTTGGCAACATCGTCAAAAGAAGGAACGTTTTTCCAGATCCATTTTCCTATTTTAACATAAATTCAGTTTCCGGGTTTAAATTAACCAGTCTCGGGCTTCCAATCGATATCAACGGGTAGGTTATGCTATTAATTGAAATACAGTTAATATGGATTAGTTTTTACATATTGAAACTATATATTAAAATAAACTAATTATTTTCGAGTGAACAAAAATGAGTAACTAACAGCAAAATAGCTTCTTTACACCTCAAGTGGAACTCAATTTACTTAGTAAGAATAATAAAAACAAATGGGACTGAATTTACACTAACTAGACTAGGTACCTTTTCTGCATTATTTAGAAATGTGTATTTTTCCATGTTTCTGACTGGTGAACGGTTTTAGATAAATTAACAGTTCTCTTAAAAAAACTTTAGTCATTTGACAGGTCACTATATAAAAATATGTTCTGAAATATATTTAAATCAAATTCACAATTGTTTTATCAACAGTAAATTTTAACTACTATGAGCAATTTGCCTCTAAAAAAGTTCACTTGTCCCAAGGATTTTACCACCATCAATTTACTTAAAAATGTGACGTGTAAAGCTAAATAAATAAATATTTTTTTATATATAATATGTTAATCATAATACATCTCTCAGCAAATTTACATGTCATATTTCGTTTTACATTTAATATGTTTTCCAATAACGCTTGTGTTAAAATATACATGCTTTTCAGGATAGTATGTTAATGCTAGAAGAAAATTAAAAATATGAATAACAAACCTCCTCATTTTAAAAGTGATACTCTTGAAGATAAATAGCTAATCCAAAATTATCCTTAAGTTGGCACTTTAATAAAACAACACTTCACAATAATAATTATTCAAATCCGTCAGTCATCATACATTGTTCTCGAATGCTCACTTTTTAAATACAAAGTATTTTGCTGCAATTTAAACAACAAAATATAAACACATCGTTTTCCCGCCGAAATCCCTTTCAGACTCAAAGCGGCTATTTCCGATTTACCGAAGGTACTAACTGTGCCACACAACGAGCTACTAGGTACTGCTTATTAGCAAGAGGGTACCTTATTTCCGAGCATTTGAATTAGTAAAGCTTTCAGCTCTGTTGTCAAAAGCTCTAACAGATTTTTACGTCTTTTGGGTAAACATACTAAAGAGTTTTCGTATGAGATCATTTTTATCAGCCGCGCATCAATGTTTGATAACTAATAAATGCTGTTTAATAATTATTGCAGCAGCGATTGATTTATTTTCCGTGCATTTGGTAATTTTGTGATCAGTATGACGATTCAAAAGTAAACATTAGATACGCTTTAGTGTTCAGTAGTCTAGTCGTAATGTGCAAAATGCGTTAAGTGACATCTGATGTCAGTATTTAGCGGACCCAGTATTATTTTTATACATTACCAAATAAGATAAGGGGTCATTTTGGGTTAGTTCTAACGCCGAAAAAGTCGCAAGGGTCGAAAAAACGAGACGACAGTTTAATAGGGAGAAAAACTCCTTGATTGTTCGAAAATGTCGAGAAACTGGACTTTTCAGGGAAAATGTAAAAACATCGATTACAAGGTCAGAAAAATCAATAGTTCTATTTGTTTTTTTCGAAAATTATTTTTTTTACATAAGTCGGATACTTGACTAGAATCTACGCCACAAACTGTGAGAAGGCACTGTGTAAATGATGATGCCTTTTATACAGGGTGAGCTAGTTGAATTTAAACTTTTCGACACCACTTAATGTTTTATTACTGAAAAACCGAAAAATCTGGCGCAACCCAAGCTTTCGAACATTAAAGAGGGGATATGTGTAGAACATATCAAAATATTGCATCGATCGATTGAAAATACTGAATTGGTGATTTTTTTAATTTTCAGTTTGATAAATATATAGCATTTTTCAATAAATCAGGCTCAGATTCATTAACCTCCTGATCTCTGCTATAAAAAAACTTTTGTAATAATTTTCCGTACGAGATCGGGAAATACGAGAAAATCGAAATTAAATTGAAACATGCAGAAGATCGCAAAAAAGTCCAATATACCGACAATTTTAAGAGTCTTATTATGTTAAATTTGAAGGAATACGTTTTACAATATTCTAACATGACATTATCCAGTTAATTACCTGAAATATCGTTAAAAACTGTTTGAAGCTCGAAAAATGAGTCAGGATAGCAGAATGTGGAAATTTTTTGGTTATTAGAGGCAGTTTCTAGTAGATTTCGAGGCAACATTTTATTTTAACATATATTTTTGTGGTAAGTAGGTAGATTTAGTTGCTTGAAATCTCATCTAGCACGATTTTTTTTTATAAGAGTGGCACACACACTAAAGGAAGATCCTATGGCACTCGACGAGCTGTGTATGCACGAAGATGTTGATTGACACGCTTCTTAAATAGTTGTAGGTTATAATTAGTGGGAAACAGATGCCCTGGGAGTGAGTTCCACAGTAATGCAGTGCACCAGACAAAGGAGTTCTTGTAAAGCGACGTTCTAGGTGTTACCAGTTGTAAAACGAACAAGTGCGCTCTTGCCGTCTGTCGCGACTGTCTGACAGGCGTTGCTGGGGCGGGATGATGCGTGCCAAATCCTGGGAACACCTGCCGTGAAAATATCTGTAAAACAGGGATATCTCGGTCACATGTCTGCAGTGTTCCAGGCTATCCAGATCCCGGGTCAACTCTGGGTAGCCGACGAGACGCACAGCTATCTTCTGAATGGAATCCAGCAGCTTTATGGTTTGCTTAGGTGCGGCACCCCAGATGTAAGAGCAATATTCTAAGCACGGTATTATTTGCGCTTTGTAGGGCAAAAGCAGCTGCTGCGGTGTATATACAGTTTTTTGTTGCGAAATAGCACAGCAAGCTTCTGCGAAGCTGATTTTGCGATGTTAGCAACGTGGTCATGCCAGGACATATTGCTGTTGACCGAGACACCCAGTAGTCCGATTGACGAGGATGAAGGAATAGTCGATCCTGCCATAATTATGGGCCCGCCGTATTGACTTACTTGGTAAACGCGGCTGCATGGGTTTTTGCTGCATTGGACTGCACCAAACTCCTGTCGCCCCAGGTTCGAACCTTCTCCAGATCTTGACTAATTGTTGTAATCTGCTCCTGTCTGCGGAGATAAGTCTCAGTCGCTGGTAAATTTTTTTCTGATCTAAATTGAGAGATTGAGAGACAAGAGTACTGCCATCTGCAAAGCTGTAAAAAGGATTATTGGTTTCGGTCAGCAGGTCATTAATATAGATGAGGAATAGAGTTTGTGAAAGTGTTGCGCCCTGAGGCACTCCTGCATTAACGGTGAATGTGTCTGAGATGTGTCCATCAACGTGTGTGCAACGTGCAGAGATCGGTTCTTAAGATCTAGAACGATACGATTTTCGGGCGATAAATGTTTGCATCTCTTCTGTTTTTGCCCAATTTCGGTGTGAAGGCTTTGCATTGACTACAAGACGCAGTCAATGCATAACCTTTTTCAATAAATAAAGATCAGATTCATAAACCTAGTCGATCTCTACTATAAAAAAAGTTTTGTAATAATTTTCCGTACCAGATCGGGAAATACAAAGAAATCGAAATTAAATTGAAACATGTGGAAGATCGCAAAAAATTGAGGCATTATAGAAAATTTGAAAGAATACGTTTTCCAATATTTTGACATGACGTTTAGGCGAAAATATGTAGATTTGTCCATTTAATTGCCCGAAATATCATTGAAAACTGTTTGAATCTGGAGAAATGAGTCACGATAGCGAAATGTGGACATTTTTTGATTATTACAGGTAGTTTCTGGTGCATTATATGGCAGACTAAAATCTTATCTAGAATGATCTGAAGATGAGAAAATGTCCATGATAGGAGAAATGTGACATTTTCAACAATAAACGGCGGTTTCTGACGATTTTATGGGAGATTTCAAGGTAGAATTTAATTTAAAAAATTAAAGTTGTGGCAAAATATAGAATGCAAGAAAAAAATTTATCAAAACATTAATTTAACACTATTAAAGTTTTCACTTCTGTGGTCTTAAGCACACACCGTGTTTTATGTATTTTTATAACTAAAAATGCAACATTTGCAAGCTCCCATATTTCAACAATGATATTACATATATAAAACGTGATTGCTTAAATTCAGGCCTACTGACGCGCACGATCGTTTACCACCTCACCAACTCACCACCTTCTCTACCACCAACTGCACACAGCGTATTCGCTATGTGCAGCTGCTACAAATTCTATTGGATTCGATCGCAATCTCATTCCACGCGCTTACTTGCATCAGTCTGTTAATCTACTACTCACTAAGTAGTTACTGCTATTATTAATTTTAATATTCATGATGGCCGTGAAAATTAACATATTGGGAGGAAATGTATAAAACGTAGTACATGATGATGCTTCAAGTATTTCAAAAATTTCTGAATTTCCTTCTACACGAACGAAGCATATGAATTTTGAACGAAAAATAAAATTCAATTAAATTAACTGCTGAAAATGTCCACCACCTCAAAATATATGCATGCTTCAGCCCTTCTCCTCATCGTCTCTCGTACTCTTCGAAAAATTTCGTCGTTGTTAGAATATTTTTCTTTGATTTACATTATTCAAAATTTAGGAATTAGGACCGTGCAGATAAATGCATTTTATTTTTTTAATCGAAAACTGTTCGTCGGACAGAAAAAAGTCAAGAGGACATTCTTATTAAGGAATAATAAGAGCTTGCGAAAATAGGTTTTATTTTGAAATTTTTTCGTTTAAAAATATAAGAGGGCATGTTTGAGGCATGTTGATTGGAGTTGAAAAATATCGTTTACTTAAAAAAAATTATTTTTATACGTACTTAATACCTAGCAAAATGTAAAGAAATATCTACAGCGGTTTGAGAAATATTGGGATAAAATCGATCTCTTTTTTAATTTTCAACACCCTGTATCTCAAAAATAAGGCGGTTGCGGAAATATGTTCATATGACATTTTTTTCTTAAAATCACTCAAATATTATCACCCTTAAGGATTAGCATTCAATTCTGAAACACCCTGTATACATGTTGCATGAAGGTACTGTGCTTTAATAATGTCTGGTAGTTTAGTAGAATTTATCCAGTTTAAGTGAAGTTGGTGTTTGAGAAACTTCGACCACCCCAAATTACGTTTTTTTTTGTTGAAAAATTACAGCTTTCATAGAGGTGCGTCATAGATATGTATATAAACAAAGGAGGTGATATTTTAGATTCAACAGAGAAAATGTAAAGTGCTAATTATTTTCTTGATAATCATGATGATCCCGTAGAAACAAGTGTTGAAGCCTTGCCGCACTCGGAAAATTGAGGTCTTTTTGAGAGGCTTAAGTAAGTAGCAGAGTAATTGTAAAATTTGAAAAATGTAAATAATATTTTTTTTTTTGGAGATCCTGGATTTCGGAAAAGAGTTGGTGTTAATATACAAATATGTGAACCAAAGTACTGTTTCCAGAACCTTGGTAAATGTATCTGAAGAAATTTACTTGCAAAGAAATAATTGGATAAAATTTCCCAACACTAACGAATTGCTTGGAGTTGCTGTCAATAAGTGGACAAATATCCAGCGAATGCCCATGGTTATAGATGATATTGACTGTACTCATGTAACAATAACAAAATAATCTAGTCACGGTGATGAGTATATGATCAGAAAAGGGATATGTTCAATAAACGTTAAAATTGCTTGTAACGCCAGAGAAATGTTTACAAGTGTCGATGAATCTTGACTAGGGTTCGTGTACGATGCATGGTCGAATTTGGCGAAACTCTGTGGTGTATCAAATTATGTATAATAATGTGCAAGAATCAGAATTGTTAGATGATGAAGGACACCTATTCAATTATATATAATCCATGCGAAAGAACGTTGAGTCATAAAGCGTAGATTGAACAGTTGAAACGGCGTTTTGCAATGATCCACTATACTTTTTGCCTGAAAACATTCCAAAACATGTTGTGAATGAATTTGCACGTCATAATATAACTAAACAGCTGCAAGATCCATACTATGATTTTGGTCCAGTTATACTTGTGACTTTCACAAACACGACAGTAGATATTCAATTCAGTAGTAGGTACTTATGTTGTGCCGTACAGTCTAGTTTGTTTTCAGGTGAAGCAAATACGTCGGTGTAAAAGCAAATGCTACAAAATAGATAATTTTTGGTGACGCAATAGCATCTACTACTTTTTATACATTTTGTCCCATATTTTCTTCCTATATCCAAGTGAGTAAAAAGGTGATGCACTACTAGATTGTTACATTTATAGGTAACGTCACATTATATTGATAACTCAATGTACTAGATAGTTTACGGCAACGTCCAGAATATTTTTAGTTATTTCGAAATCAATAATTCTACTGAAAAACTTCACGGGAAGCTGCGCAAAAACCGGCCGGACAAGAGACCACTTTACTAGTGTTGATGCCTAGTTGAATTTAAACTTGAATTTGCTACGTTACGCAACCATTGCGTTTTTGAATGCAATTTGGAATAAAGGTATAAATAAATAAATAAACAAATAAATAGATAATTAAATGTATTAATAAATAAAGAAATAAGTAAATAAATAAATAAGTAAATAATTTTCCTCCAGGCAAATACAAGAACTCTCAACGGCATACAAGTAGGAGCAGCCGATTCTTCTACGCAACTATATATTTGAAAAGTTTCGGACTATGCTAGGAGAAAGTAATCTTATATGAAGTACTTTAGGAAAAAGGCTGCGATAGCCAATTTTTTATAAGAAGGAATAATGACAAAAGTTAAGAAAACAACTCGCAACCTGAAATGAGTGTGCATATTATAGTTATGAGCACATACAGCAAGTTTCACATTGGAATTTCTTAAATAGGTATATCCTTGTTACAAAATAAATAATACATAAATTTGTCTGGGAACGTAGCAAACCGTCTTCCTGGTTCAATTTAGAGTAACAATTAAAGTATAGAGATTTTTGGGTTAGTTAGTCTTTTTAAAAAGAGACGCCCAGTTTATCTTTGGCAGCTAAAACTACTAGACAGGATGGATGCACATAGCCAGAATCTTAGAGGTGTTGTAAGGTATGATGTTCCTCCTCACTCAACGGCCAAGTTTAGAGACTGTTTTGCATTCCTGGCTGTGGATTTTTTGAATTCGGATGCTTACAATATAATTTTGAATAGTTCTAGAGACACATTTCAGAGAAGCTAAAGAGACATTTAATGCAAGCTATGGTGTAGATTTTTGTGTGCAGGCAACATGGAAGAACGCTTACGCGAATGTTTGCCTATTGTCTAATAATATTGTATGTAATTTTTGCACAATAAATATTTTTCTTTCTTTCTAGTTTAGCACGAAACAATGAACATAACCTAACCCAACCTAATCAGACATAGATAACATTTGATTTGGGTTAGTTTCGATTCATAAAAAAAAAGTTCGTCACTATAAGCGATTGCTTTTTAATTATCCAAACCTAACCGAAACTAGTACTTCTCTAAGTCGGGTTAGTTTTGGTTAGCTATGAGCTCACAAAAGTAAAAAGTTCGGTAACTATCCAGAAGTAGTATATGTATTTGTCTGGAATAGTTTCGCTTCATAAAAGAAAAGTCTATTTTTGTGGGCGCCTGGTTTTAACGAACTGAACGTATTTAATCTAATAGGAAGTAGTGTTGATGTTAGTTTATGTTAGTGTTAGACAAAACATTGTTAAATGGCCGAACGAATCCAAAATAACAAGAGCTAGTGCTTATGTTAGTTCGAGTTAGCTTTGGTTAGTTTGGATTAAATTTGGCTAACCAAGGTCCTAAGACAATATTACTATTTTGGAATAACTGCACACACGGCCTTAAATTTTGCACTATTTCAACTTAAAATACACTAAATTTTCCTACTTTGTAGATGATTTTTTTGTGAGAAAAATGATTTTGTCCGCATTTTTTTGAATCTATTCTATTTAACCTGCAATTCTGTCAATAAAATAAAATTAGACCGAAATCTGTAGGTACTCAACTGCACAAGACCCGCAGCTTTCAATCTTGCATCTCCATCACTGCTAAAAAAAAATGTGTAAATATGAAGAAGTCTATCGTCGATTCACTAACTGGTGCACCGAAGATAACGTACGTGGCAGAAGATGGTATCGCCTGTCTATTTTACAAGAAAATGTGTCCCCTTTTTGAACATTTAATTTAATGACGAGAGCCCCGAGCATTTTTGGAAAGGAAGTTTAAGAGATATAAGCTAAAACACGTTTATCAGATGATGAGCTGCTACTAAGTTCTCGCATCCCGCGTGACGCATCACCAGATTAGCCACATGAAACCGGGATTTTGGTACCTTCAGATATTAGCTTCCCGATTTATTTTACAACAAATTGGTATTAGACCCTTTTTTAATGTCATTGTATGATGGGCTCACGCTCCATATTTTATTATTTTCTAATAAGCCAATTAAAATGTACTTAGGAAAAACTTTTCGTAAAATCATTACAAATTAAATACTGCTTTGATACGTACCTCAATAAAACCACCAGTGATTGTTATAATATCATGTCAAATTTTAATATATGTTTCATTTTGTATTTATTTGACATTATTAGATATTATAATAATTACTGAGGGTTTCATTGAGGTATGCATCACAGCTGTATGTAATTTTTTATTACGCATGCATCATAATCAACGATTATCGCACGCTGCAGCGTGCTTAAAATGATGTTTATGATGCGCCTACTTTTTTAAAGGTTGCTATAGAAATATTTGATCATGTCAAATGTGACAGATTAATATATTCGTCAATATATCCCTTAAGTTTAATATTTAAAACATTTTTGAGATTATGATGCATTCGTAATAAAAAATAGCGTATGATATACGTGTATAAGAGGCCTTTAAAGCCCTTGCGACTTACAAAACACTCCGCTGCGCGTCGTGTTTTGAAATATGTCGCGCGTGCTTTAAAGGCCCTCTTATACACTTATATCATAATATACTATTTTAATTTTTAAAAATGTTTTTCTAAATTACAACTAATTGACAGTCCATATAAATTCACATTAAAAAAATAGTCTTACTAAAGGCTAAATTTTACAGATTTGGCATTTGCAAATTTAGAGTATTCTTCTGTACGATTTTAACATCCTTTTGTCTGTTTTCAGATTAAACGACACTTCGAATTGCTGAAAAAGAAATTTGAAAAGTTGTTCATGAAATGTAACAAAAATGTTCGACGTGGGAGTATCTAAAATTTTCCAAGATTTTTATCTAGAAATATACAAGATTTTGATGATGCGACCAAAATAATTTCTATATATTTGTCTTTACATCCCGTCCTCCACAGACCGCTCATGATAGATTTTAGAGAGATATAGACGAGAAACATGCATTAAACAGGTCTTTGAAACGAAGTACAATGCCAAAGACTATTACATCCTTTTTAAATGTTTCTCTGTGTTTGCAGATTCTGGAGTACACCTCGTGATTGTGAAGCATGAAGGAGGTTCGAAGAGCGATATAGCTCCAGGGAAATCGTGAAAAAATACCAAACTAGAGTTTAGATGAAAAAAGCTTAATCGAGCGAGACGAACACAATCAAGAGGTGAATCGTGATGAAAATAAAGATATCATCAGCAGAATTAACCTCCTTACCGGCAGGCGGCGCGAATAAGCTTGATCCATTGCAAGAATGTAACATTAATATTTATAATAAGACAACACATCTTTAAAATATGATCCTTAATCAAAATTAGTTATGTAATCTGCTCATTATATCACTAATGTAATAGAGTCAATTACATAGAAATAGTGGGTAGTAATAGTATAGTTGAAGGGAGGCCAAAGGACATTGCTGATAGGCCCGATATGCTCTTGCAGCCTCAATCACTTGCACCAACTTCAGTCCACTGTAGATAAGAAATCTCTCGCTATGGCAGGCATACAGGCTCCTTGCTTTGCAATATTGCCGACTCAAAAACGACGTACCTCGCTCTTGCAAAGATAGCCAATCTGCCCAGGTAATGGATGAGGGGGGGTTAGCCGGCAGGTAGTACTCTTCTGAAGGCCCATCAGACTCACGTATCTCCTGAGACGGCAGTGTCTTGACTGTGTGAATGACTTCTGCTAGAGGCCCAGGGATCGTCTATCTCTCGTCAGGAATCATTCGATCCTGATATTTTGTGAGGTTCAGCGATAAATTTCTTATGAATGAAGAGTGAAGGCTGTGTGCATGTACGAAATGTACTAAATG
>MU181926.1:305527-347049 GCA_016904865.1 Pissodes strobi | reverse complement strand
GATTAAAAATTTTTGCATGGAATACAAAGGTTTTTTCATTTAGTATAAATTTCTTAGCCTATCTGCCCCCGTGAAAGAATCTCAAGTTCTTGAGGAAGCTTGATCAGTTCGTTTTATGATTTCTGCTGTTACTTCGGCTCCTAAAAAGAATTCCGAGCATGTGCGCGAGACTCTCGAGCCGAGCCTGGCAAGTTCATTTGCCATTTCGTTCTCCGCCACTCGACTGTGTGGTGTGACATTCATATCAGCTTCACTCTCTTGCTCTGTGCCAGTCGCTCAAATGCATGCCCGCATTCCTGTATCAAGTTAGACAGATCATCCTGAGTGTAGCTTGGCTATCCGAGCATATTTCTATTTCCTCTTCATTCTTTTCTTTGACCTTGTCCGTTGTTGCAACCATCAAATCTGTGTACACCTCTGCTTGGAGCATTGTTGATGCGCATTTTTCCAGAGGGAAGCTTTCCTAGATGCCTCTGGCTCCCAAGAAGACTCCCTTCCGCTCCGAAAGACTGTTGTCCGACTAGTCGTGAGCCATCGGTGTAACATACTTAGGTCGCCACGTTTTCATTGCCCCTTTGTTAGTATGGTAATTGTGTATGTTCTCTTCAATCTTACCCTGTCGTCAGGTTCTACGGCTCTGTATGAGGACAAATGTATCTCCTCATCTGCGTTTAGGAAAACTTTTTCATGTCCAACTATCTCATCTCTTCCTCTATAGATGCAATTGTCTTGCAATCACATGAAGGAAGACATAGCCTCTTGCATATCCAAGGCTTCGAGTTGTAGGAGGCTCAGCATGACATCTAATCCTATATGCTGTTGGCGTCGTTCTCAGACCCTCTATGATAGTCCATTACATAACTGAAACACTTACAAATTTGCGAATGAGCGTAGATACTAGATGATGAACCAAGGACGTTACTAAGGTGCTAGGCCTTCGGGCTGGATTATCGCTCGATGGACCAGATTTTATTTTTCACTTCACACAATATAGAAGCAAAAACTCGGAGAAATTTTTAGTTTTAATTTTACCTTCTAAACAATGCGTATATGGTAATCATAAAAGTTTGACGTATATAAGAAAACGGTATGAGAGAGCGTTATGAATCGAAAATGCCCTCTCATACCGCCTCGAGTGTTATGGTAATGTTTATATATCTCATATCTTATAGGAATTAAGGCAAATAATACCGAAGTGAAATATAAAATAGTTTAGACGCATGACTTATATTTATGTTTAGTCAATTTTTCACGTTGGAAAAAAATGGTATTTATATCAAATAGCAACATCTACTGCTAATAAAGAAATATATTATACTTAATCAGGCATTTAAGTAATTACATTAGTACCAGTAGTAGTAAAAGAAAAGATGGAAATACTTTCTAAAAATAAGCATTAGGGTGATGTTATTTGGTATTGAGTAAAAAAGAGATGATATTCGCTTTTTATTCTTCATATTTTAGTATTTAGTGCGTTCAATGCAATTAAATAAGCTCCATTCTTTTTATAAAAGGTACTATTCAATTCATACAATATTAAGAAGTACAACCTTATCTGAGGTGAAATATATTGCGCAGATATTACTTTTGGTCTACTTTCTACTAAAAGCAACGCTAACTAAACCGCAGAAGAAATTGAATAATAACGTTTATTGAAGAATAGGTACATCTTTAAACCTTACTAGAATTATAAATAACGTAAGATATATCGGTGCAACAACTCCCCCAAAGGTAACATTGAGGCGGCCGATCTATACAGGGTTTTTAGTGCAATAAATCAACATACGACTATCTTTGACAAATTAGGGTAGTCTATGCAACTGTAAAGCATAACGACTATGTTTACAGCGGAAACATTGTAACTTGATATTCAATAATTGCCAGCAGGGTGGGCTAGTATTGTTACATAACTACTAATTTGATTTGTCGCGCCCCTTTACCCTTTACCAATGAAGGACATTTAAATTTAGTTGTAGTGTATATTATATACGTATACGCACACATATATAATTATAGTATTCACCTATTTGTTGTTTTTACTGAAATCTTTAAACCGTATAATCTCTTTGTTATTAATTATAATGTTATTCATTTCTACAATACTTACTAAATCCACAATTTCCACAGATATAACTGTAAGCAAGTCATATTATATTTAAGCTTATTGCCAATTATAGCTCGTTCTATTTTAAATATGTCTTTTCGTGCAGTTTCTCTATGTAACAGATGCCTTAATCAAAGCATCTTCGTTAGATGTTATTTTCATACACGTACAAACAAAATAACAGCCAAGTAAGATATATGACTTAGAACAAGATATCTTTACCTAATTGTAGGTACTTCTACTTCTTAGATTTAGAACCCAATTTTCACTTTTCAGTATCTACAACAAATACCGCAGAACCTTTAATTTTAATTCTACACATATTTGCTTCGTAACGAGAAGAGTGGTTGAATGATTTAGCAGGCAGGGAGATCCGCAACGCCACAATGAAAAGAACATATATGAGTAAACATATTCTTTTAACTGTCACGAAACCTGACGAGCTCATTAAATTTTCTTGCCTAATTTAACAGTTAGGCAAGTTATTCCTAAAATTTCAGTTTCTTTAATTAAGTGGTCAACCTCCGACTGTTTTGTTCAGAAAATATATTTCCAATGATGAATAAATAATAAAGTAAAATTTTGAATGTGAGCCAATATCACCGTTGTAAACTCACTTTTTAATGTACCTAATTTCTCAAGAACTCGTATAGCTTTTAATGATAAATTATATTTTGGTGTTTACACAGATGATGTTAAAATAATATTGCATTTTGTGTTTCGGATTATTAAATACGAACGACAAACGGAACATACTGTAGTCTAGTCAGGTTTTCTAGATTGTGACAAGTAACACGTTATAATCTAAACAATTATTTGCCCAGTTGAAATTTGGCGCCGGTAAGCTAAGTTTGTTCTGTAAGACTTTTATTAACGAGTGTTTTGACAATAAATACCGTGCGAAAATTATAAAAGGGATTTGAAATAATTTACGAGTATTTTGCTTTTACTTTTGCCTGCTTAAAGTATTCATTTGGAGCTACTTACCTAAATATGAACAGAGTTCGTCTGTCTACGGAAATGCAAGGAGTACGTTGATGACAAAAAATAAGCTAATCTATAAGCCCGAGATGTCCCTCAGGCTATTTACCACTTACAACGTACAACGTACAATCTTGCAAAATTCCTTCTTCCGATAATCAGACCTATTCAACGACACCATATCATTTGTAGAAGAATCCAAACATTTTGTAGAAATAATAGACCATTTTGGTTGTTTTCACGTTCCTGTACACAAGCGATCCCACGACGAGCCCTTAATGATAATTAGAACCCAGTTGGGATAGAACATCGCATTAAACGAGTGAGCAATACTACCACCTAATGGACAATGGAATGACTAGAATGCTGCCTGAAGTCCCATTTTAAAGAAAAAGATAAATTTTTATCACATGAAGACGTCTATGGGATTACCACTTTCATCTGCAGTTGCCAATATAAAGATGAACTAGTTTAAAAGTGAAGCAATTCAAACCTCCAGACAAAAGCCAAAATTGTAGTTAAGATATGCCGACGGTACATTCATCATCTGGAACTATGAGCAACATCATGTGGACCAGTTCTTTAACACCTTATGACCAAACATCAAATTAGCAATGGAGAAAGAGTCATAAGAACTAACATTCTTTGATGTATTGATTGTGAGAAGAAAATGACAAATAACAATAATAGTATTTAGGAAACCAACGCACAAAAGTCAATATAGAACTTATTACACAGAGCGAGAACAATTTGCAACAAAGGAAAGGATTTTACAGCGAATGGGTTAGTTAGTTAGTTAGATATGATTTTCAGCTTTCCGTGTTTCAAATGGCTTTCAGAAAAAATACAACGAATTGGATGCAAAAACGATGTAAGAACTGTTTTTAAGTCAAAAGCTACATTATGAAACTCTGTTACGAAAACACGACCGGCAAGTCATAAATATAGGAAAACCTGTATATATCAGGTACCTTGCCAGTGCAGTGTGGCGACTGATACATAAGAGAAACAAAAATGTGATTAGAACTACGAATGAAAAAACATAAAATCAACAATCAAAGAAGCGAAAAATCAAAATCCAGAATAGCGCACCATGTTTGGAATAACATAGAATCACTGGCCAGGTGCGACGGTAGTTGATAAGGAACCACATTGGTATAAAAGGAAGTTCAAGGAAGCTGAACATATGGAGCATAATGACAGCGTACTGAGCAACCCACCATTAGAAACAACAGGCAACAGGATTTGGTAACCTTTTCTAAGTGTCATAAAAGGCTTTAAACTAACAACGTCCAGTTGAAGATCGAGAGCTTCTCACAGTTCACCGTAGATTGCATTAGTATATAAGCTTTTAGTCTGACAAGTTTTGTCAGTATTCATATGATAACCATTGAAGAAAAAAGTCAATCGAAGCGTTGTGATTAAGAAACAAAGACAATAGAAGACCAAAATATTTCTCAAATCATCGCTTATTGTCTGAAATAACTATTACAAGATAGTAAAGGCTACGTCATAGATATACTATAATAAGCAACGATTATATACTAAATTATATTAAATTTAACAAATTTAATTTGACATATGTTAAGAAACATATTTTGTAAAAAAAAACAATTTATTAAAATAAATAAAAAATATGAAGACTAAATAACATGTAAGTTAAAAAAAATTGAAAACAATTCTGTACAAAGTAATAAAATTAGTTGACAGAATACCAAACACCAGCAATGAAAGATCAGCATTAAATTATATTTTCAGCATATATACAAAAATAATGAAAAGAAAAACCATCTATTCATAACTTTCGAGAAAGATCTCAAACTCACCCACTGCATAGAAACCACTGGTAAACAATAACTTCCTAACTCTAGATCTAAAAGCTGCCAATGTAGAGCTTAGTTTAATTTCATTTGGCAATAAATTAAAAAGTGTTCCACCGGGGTGCAAAGCTAGTTCGCCTCCTCGTCGTGCACCCTGGGTAACGCTAAATAAACTAGCAAATATTGGCGGTCAGACAAACCAAGAAGGTTCTCCTGACCATAAGACACTTAAACAACCATCCAAATCAAAGTCAAAACCATAATGCTACCAAAATTAAATAACAGCTCTTTTAAGGGCTTGCTGACCAGAAACCTCGGATCCTGTGTCCGAATTTGCCATATAAACATAGAGAGTATAAGCTACTCAAAAGGCCAATATTTATCTAAGCTTTTAAAGAATGACAATATTGATCTAGTTGCTATTCAGGAAACACACTGCCAATCAGAAGATCAACTACAAAAAGGGGCAAAATACCCGGCCGCATATTTGTAAATACCCGACGCGTTATCCACTCGCGAAGTTTCGGCTACGCTTCGGGTGCTCGTAAATACCAGACGTATGGTGACGATACGTCTGGTATTTACTATACCAAATTACGCATTATTACAATATGGCTTCATGATTCAATCAATCTGCCGCAAGAGCTTTCGTGGCCGAGAGGTTTAAATGGTTGGGTCTCACCTGGACGGCCCGGGTTCAAATCCCGTTGCTTTTTTTATTATTTTTTTAAGATTATATTTCTAAATAGTTTTTTCTTGATTTTGGGTATGTCTTGGGTTAGTTTGGGTTAGCACCTATGGTTAGTTTCGTTTTCTTGAGCCCCATGCGAAAAGTGAAATATTACTAAAACTAACGCACTAGGGAGTCTTGTAAACAACTGACGCGTTAGTCCGACACGTCTGTTATTTACGAATGAACTTCGGAAGATAACGCGTCAGGTATTTACGAATATGATACCCGGCCACGACCTACTCGGAGCAACCTATCACCAAGCTTACGGCGTAGCAACCTACGTCAGGCACGACATCGAAAACGCTTCTTTGATATACACCTCTACTGAAATTTGAATTCATGTCGTCGTGACGAAAATCGGAGGCATCACAGTGTCCAATATCTATAAACCTACCTTCTACAACTTAGTCAGACTCAGTTCTCCAAACTCAACCCCACCCAGCACTTTACGTGGGCCACCACGAACAGTGGAGATACAGAAACTGTGACGCTAACGGTGAGACGTTAGTAACATGGGCTGAAGATGAAAACATAAATATCGTCTTCGATGCAAAAGACCGCTTCACATTCAAGTCTGCAGCATGGAGACGAGAATATAACCCTGATCTGTGCTTCACGTCAACCAGTAGCAATAACAATGCACCCCTACCGGTCCAACGACAGGTTCTCTGCGACTTCCCATACAGCCAGCATCGCCCAGTCATAATAGAAACGGGAACCCAAATCCCAATAATCACGTCCACACCTCGACCAAGGTGGAACTTTGGGAAGGCTAACTGGGACAAGTTTTCTGAAGATCTAGATAAATGCCTAGGCTGGATCCCACCACAGAGCAAAAACTACACCAGATTCATGGGAACAATGATAGGCACCGCTAAAAATTGTATCCCAAGAGGCTTTCGTAAGGAATACATCCCTGGACGGTCACAAAATAGCGACGAGCTTTATCAAAACTTCCTCGAAACCGGTGATCAAGAAATAACAGATGAACTCCTCCACAGCCTTGATGCAGCAAGACAACAAAAGTGGGCAGAAACCGTACAAAATTGAATTTCCAGACCTCAAGCAGAAACGCATGGACACTCCTAAGAAAACTAGGGAGTGGATCACGCATACAAAGATCAAAAGCAACTATCTCGCCAAACGCAGTAGCATCTCATATAGTAGCAATAACCAGAGCACCAAAGGACAAAGATCACACAATAAAAGTTAAACGAGACCTTAGACACCTTAAAACCTCAGCGAAAGAAACGGAACACTCCCGACCTTTCACAGCAGACGAAGTCTCGACAGCAACTCAAGGTCTTAAGCCTGGAAAGGCTCCCGGATTCGATAACATCAGTCCTGTATTTCTAATACACTGCGGAAAATTTGCGATCAAATGGCTGGCCGAATTTTTCACCGACATACTATGGACTGGAAATCTACCCAAAGAATTCAAAAGATCCAAAATCATAGCTATTCTGAAACCAGGCAAACCGGTGGACTCACCCAAAAGCTATAGATCCATAGCACTGCTATCCGTGAGTTACAAACTGCTCGAACGCCTTATATATGTCGTAGGCATCGGGCGTAATACGTCATTCCGCGAAAAGTCTAGTCATTACACGTATCGCCGGCAAAAGCTGTAATAAAATAATTATTACCTTGTTTGACTTAAATTATGCGTCATTTCAAGGATTGCCTTTTTCATGTTAGACAAACAGAGTAATCGGTCGAACCATTGAACGTTACAGCCTCTGACTGCCATATGTCGGCGTCAAACACTGAAATCTGTCATTCCCTGGAATGACTAGTCATTACATGTATTGCCGGCAATGGCCTTATTATTACAGTGTTTGACTAACTATTCAGTCATTCCCTGTTATGCCTGAATAAATACAACCCATAGCCCAAAGTAACTGAAACTAACACTAACCCAAACTAACCTAAACTAACCCAAACTAAAACAAGCAAACAGCGTAACGCAAGTTTATAAGCGTATTGCTATTGTTTGCCTGGGCATTACAGGGAATGACTGAATAGTTAGTCAACCACTGAATTTACCGGCAATACATTTACTGACTAGTCATTTCAGGGAAAGACTGATTTCAGTTTTTGACGCCGACAGTCAGACGCTGTAACGTTCAATCGTTCGGCCGATTACTCTGTTTGTCTAAAATGAAGAAGGCAATCCTTGAAATGACGAATAATTTAAGCCAAATAAGGTAATAATGATTTTATTACAGCTTTTGCCGGCAATACGTGTAAAGCCTAGACTTTCCGCGGAATGACGTGTTACTCCAGATGCCTACGACATATATAACCGAATAGGCCAAAAAATCTTCGACGAAATCCCAATAGAACAGGCTGGTTTCAGACCGAAGCGAAGCTGCGTTGACCAAGTCCTCTCGCTCCCCACACACATCGAAGCAGGGTTCCAAAGAAAACAAAAAACGGCAGCCGCCTTTATCGACCTGTCGGCAGCTTATGACACGGTGTGGCGAGAGGGCATGATCTATAAGTTTCTGCGAGTGATTCCGTGCAAAGTAAGTTATTTAAGTTATATTTAAGTATTCATATTCAGTTCGCATTGTCTCTAGGAACTCTGGCGCCCACAAAAAATTACAGCTAGTAAGGGAAACAATTTACCCCCTGAGCAAAAACCGTAAAGAAAAAAAAACGAGTCTCAAAACGAACATCATTTATTAAAAAATTTCTTATGGTTATGAAAAGTAGTATACAGTTGGCGAACAACTAGTAATGCGCTACAAAATGGCGCCCAGCGCCATATATAATTAATTAATTAATTAATATTTCGCCCAACTTTCATTACAAACTATACAGACTATTTATATTTCCCCTGATTCCCAGCCTATCCAATTTTATCGAGCAAACCTCGCGTCAATACTATCGAAGGCCCTGGTCAGGTAAAAAACAAAATTATCACACATTCATTTCTATCCACGCAATCAAAAACATTTTGAGCTAAATCAACGCTTGCACTTTCCGTGGAAAACGCTTTTCCGAAACCATGTTGGCTAGGTGATATAATATTATAAGCGTCAAAAATGTCTGCTGTTCTTTTATAAATAACTTTTTCAAATATTTTTGAAAAGGCACTTAATACGGCAATCGGTCTATAATTCTCAATATTGCTGAGTGCACCCTTTTTGAGCACTGGCATAATCTTAGCTTGCTTTAATTGGGTTGGAAAAAGACCTTCCTCAACAGACTTGTTTATTATTATGGAAGGAACCTCGAATAATAATTATTACTCTTTGCTTTCTTTTATAATCATAATAGAAATGTTTTCCGGCCCAATAGATTTTTTTATTGGGCGAACGAGAAATAATTCCGGATGTTTCGTGAGGTGTAGTAGAACTTGACATATGCCTCGAATAGGTAGAAGAAGTCTATACTTCTCCAAAGAAGGACTTTAGTTAAATAGACTCCAAATTCATCTGCAATCTGCTTTTGACATGTTATTGTTGTTCCATCTGATTGATTAGTTTCTTTCACTGTGCTCTTATTTTTTGGTTTATTATTTAATTTGTTGGTCAGTTGCCATGGAGCTTTTGGTTTATTGTCTGTCGAATTTGTTATTTGCGTATTGTTTGAGATTTTCTCTCCTTTAAAATTAATTTTAACAATTTTTTTCAACTGTCTGTATTGAAGGGCTAGATTTTTATCATTTGTTCTTCTTCTGAGCCAATTAGGCTTTTTCAACTCTTCCTTTTGTTTCAATAACTCGCCCGAAAAATGTTGGTTCAAAGGAAATGAAACTTCAAAACACCACATAAAAACCCAAAAAAATGACCGAACATAATGTTAACATTAGTCTGGAAAAGATCCTTGGCTTGGTGGTTAATTTTTTGTTATACTTTGCTCTGGTGTTTGACCTTAAACCGCTTTTATATTAATTAATGTATTGGAGTTCCAACCTGCCCTTAATGTGTCTCCTTGTCAGATTCCTCTTGTAATTTTTATGATTTCTCTTTTTATTTGTTACACGTATTGTTCTGCTGGTAAATGTAAATTTGTTCTCCAGGTATTCATAACGGTTAACCGGAAATATCTTATAGACTGGCATTTTGTAAATTTCTAGTATTTTCTTTTGCCATGAATGTGGCACAGAGTCGAAAGTTTTTCTGTAGCTTATGTAACATGTCTGTAAGTTCCTTTAGTGCTTTCTTGTTTGTTTCATTATTGCAGAGTTTATTATTGACTGTTCCTGAAATCCTTGGTCATTTTACCTGTAGCCTTTTTACTGCGTCAAAATTATATTATATTTTTGAGAGTGTTGATCTATTTTCTTGAATCTTCCTAATGTTGTTATTTCATATAGGGCGTATCTGCAAACATGTTGGTGATCAATGGTTTGCTGGATTTTCTGTTTTGTTACGATTATGAACATCGTACATTTTGATTTGAGTAGTTCTTAGTCTATGGTTCTGAAGCTCTGACCAGTTTTGGCTTATATATTTCAAAGACCTTTCCTTAGTCGTTTGTGGAAATCTTGGTGGCCATATATGTATATGGTCACTGCTCTTAAAACAGTTTCCATAAATAAAATTACATGTGATTTTGTAAAAATCCTGTTCTCGAAAGAACGTTTGACTGTAGCGTTTTCATCGACAGAAGTCCTCCTGTACTTATGTTTATTATTAGTATTATACGTTTTCTCATCTATTGATGGACAAGTAAAAAAATCTCTACTTTTAAGCTTAAGTTATTGGGAGATTTTTAACTATTCAAAATGAAAATGGAAGCGGTTCCGAATTTCATGGAGAACACAATATTCATCGTAACATTACCGAATCATGTTATTCCCACGCGTCTTTCAGCAGATGTGGCTTGAAAGACTTTTTTGGGTTTGATCCTTTCTCCAATAGATAATTAGGCAGAGGAATTTGTCGCTTTATCATGGTTGTATCGTCAGCGACACAGCATGATTATATCATCGTGTTTGTGTGGAATAATAGCTGCTAACCTTAACTTGGAGCTTTTGGCCTTGGATAAATGGTTCAACGGGGTAGATGTCACAGTCTGGTATATGCCTGGATTCTGAACAGCTTGACTTCAAAGCATTCTTTATCGAATGCTTTGAAGATTTCAAGGGGTTGTATTGTGCTTACTAAGGCTAAATTTTTAAAAATTGTCGTTCACAGAGTTATGTTTCATCAGTAATAATTATAGAATATTTAAGGAATATTTGGCGTCTTATTTTCTTCTATAAAAGTTAAAAGCGACTAAAATCAACCTTTTATATTTTGCATACCACTGTTAAAAACCATAAATCATTCCCATTAGCCCCTGAAAATTTGATACAATTCAAAGCTTTTTGGTTATGGGTTATCTTATTTTATGACCCATATCTTTGCTCTTGTTCACTTATTTTTGACAGACTACAACAAAATGCATTTTAAATTTTAAGACATCCCAGGTTAATTTATAATCCGAAGATTTTAAAATTAGATTAAATTTGGAAAATTTGGAGCTTATTCCACTGAGATATTTGAAACACTGATGTGTCTGATTAATCTTGTTTTACTACTAAACAATATGTCAGGTTTAAGGTGATTTTTCTTCATAGATTTTTGTATTGTAATTGTGTGCATTCTTTTACTGAACTTCCAATGTCCGTTAAAAACAATGGCAATTGTTGGTGTAAAGAAATCGTATATGGGAAAAATAATATATGAGCTCTAAAATAAAAGAGGTCCTCGTAAAACTCAAAAGAGTCAATAGTTGTAACAATACATCCCAATACGCAAAATAATATTCTCAGCAAAGAAAGAAGATTAGTCACAGGTACTTATTTTATGACTGTAGAAGTGGGTTCAATTGTTTCTTATTTTTGCATGGACCTCTAGGGATTTTCAGAAATTCTAGCCGTAAATGCCAAAAGAAACCAATTTGCAATTCCTTGAATTTTAAACAAAATTCACCGCAATATTGATCTTAATTATTTGCCATATAGTAGGCATAGTACCAGATTTATTGACATGACACATGCACGTGATATTAAAACTGCAAGTTCCATAAACATTATAGAGTTATAGTGTTTATGAAACTTGTTTTAACATACGTAATGTGTTGCGAGCAATGTACACCATAATAAATATAGGAAAAATATTATATTATGTGGAATTACTTATTAGAAAAGATTAAGAATATTAATAGCTACTAGTGCTCGAGAATTCGACACATTTTTTGGATTTCTCTTAACCAATGAGTAATAAATAAGAAGGTGTTACTTTATAGGCATAACAGGAGCAGTAGGCGCGTCAGATCATGTAATACTAGGTTTTCCAGATTTCTGAAGCGAAATCAAGGTCTAAAAACGCTGAGAATTTTTTTTTATTTTGTCATGAAATGTACACCTAAACAGCATTTTTTATAACTACATGATGGATTTGTCTTAATACAAATAACGCATGATATGTATTTTTACTCAGCTAATGATTTCTCTTTAGTTGGAGTTCCGTGACCATTGATACTTTCATTAAATATTAATATTACTTTTACATTCTATATCTTCTGCCTGCCTAAATATAGATTAATAGGTTTCTAGCTCGTCTATAATTAAGTTTAATTATAATTCGAATTTTGGATAAAGTAGATAAACTATACTACACAGCACAGTTTTATCTATAATAACGAAAGAGAATGAGTCGACTCGACAATATTGGAGTCTTGTAGTATACTGAGAGCATACTTTGTATTTTCATCCTGATTAACGAAATAATTAGAATTTATGAATGGTTTTTCTAAACGCATGCCTATTAATTAGTCTATATGTTAAGTTAGTACTGAAATTATTAAGAATATATCGTGGTAGTATTTTCTCTGTAAATAACAAATTCTAATTCTTAAGCACTGAAGTATCCAAAAATAGTAGTTGACCATTGTTCTGGACTTAAGTAAAGTAAATTTAATGCTGGGGAAAGATTGTTTAGTTATGTTACAAAATCGAGAAAATTTCATCATTGGCAAATAATCCAACTCTTGACTGATTTCGTCTTCAAATCTACTCATGCAAAGATAACCTAAGAACAGCGATAAACAGTTGTCCATTGCCGTACCTTCGAGTTGGTGTTAATAGTTATTTTTATATTGAAAATAATTTTGATCTATGCAAAGTTTAGTTAAAGTTTAACATTTTTGTGTGCGGTTTCGATAAAACTATTCATCTCCAGTAATTCATGAAGAAATTTCAGGGTCTGTGGGATTGATACACTAGGGAATCTGACGAGATTAATCTTCCTTAAGATTCATACCCTTAATTTTATTAATAACATCTAAGAAAAATAGATGGTACTCCTGAATTCTGTTGTTTAATCGGCAAATCATCAAACTGGTTTGCTAGCCACTTGGATATAAACTACTTAGTCAAAATGAATTAGGGATCATTTTGACAGATTTAATTACTATTATTACGGTTTTTTAAAAGTAATTCATATATCGCTAAGCTTGATTGGCCTACTAGGAGTCCTGATTGATATGAGCCCGATTGGACATCTATAGGATGAATTGGGGAGAACTATTCAATCTCGCGAAAAGCTTCCTACAACTCTTGAGGATATGGGTAATGCTCTTATGGAAGACTGGACAACTTAAAAAATAGAAACTTATTTTACGCAGATTTGCTCGAGGCGGCGGCGTTGCAAAATACTAGATAGTTAAAAAAGTTGAAGAAGTATTTTTATGTTTTTTTTTGTTATTTTTTGTGGTGTCCCAACTAACCCAAACTAACCCAAACTAACGCAAAAAAATAGATGCGTGACAATTACCTAATTGGTAGCTGATGATTGGATGCGTGCGATGCATGACAATTATACGCTCATGACGATTGGACGCTTATACGGGTGTTTCTAAAATACAGGGCAAACATTTGAACACGTATTCCTGATATAAAAGTTAAAAAAAAGTTTTTATAAACATGAATGAAGAGTACCTTTCTATGTAAAAGGTATAAAAGAGTTATAATCTGATGCCAAAGTAGCGAAACACCCTGCAGGAATGGGGTTAAATTAATCCAATAAACACTAATACGCACGTTCCTGGTTTAAGTTAACATGATCGAATAATTGTACTTTCTGATAGCAATTATTGATTTCCCAAAATTAGATTTGCTTAAAAAAATTTGTCATAACTGCAGAAGTTGCCGCACTTCCCAGTAAAGTTTGTTGTATGTAGCTTATGCTAAAACGGACTGTCGTATATTACAAAGATACGTCAATTCCTTTTAGGACTAGAGCAACAAAAGGTTCCACTGGTCTCAGTAAAATCAGTGGTATGTGGCCTACGCTAAGAAAAACTGTCATAGATTACAAAACCACCGTCAGATACGACCATTTCTTATAGGACTCTAGCAACACAACCTTAAGTATTTTGTAAGTTTACATCGACTAAATCAATGTTACTAATTAATTTTCTTTCTTTTGAAGTTAAGAAGAAATAAAACGAATGCCATGCGCGGTGCCCTATTAGTTTTTAAATTATTTTGGCATAAATAGCAGGACCAGAAAGATTATGCAACTTGTGCGAAATGCACGATGGACAGAGAAGAACAAAGTAATTCGTTTGGTTTGGTAATTTGTCAGAAGATAGTGATGATTCTGTTAAAGATCACAGACTCTGGGGAGGAGTCTTAAATGAAAGTATTGGAATCAAATATTCCGAAGAAGACAATCTACCTTTGGCCATAATAAGAAAAAGGAACGCTTAAAAAGAAATAAATAAGAAATTTTAGACTTTATTATTGACGAAGTTGCGAAAAATTTGGATGGTGCCATTGATACAAAGAAAGGAACTACACGAAAAAGAAAAAGTATGACACTTCTTGCGCAAAAAGGAAAAAAAATGAGACTAAACGACAGCATCAGATTAACCAGGAATATTGGGATATCAGTGAAAAAGAAAGGCGAGCCTTTATATTACACAAAACCAGCACCAATGATGTTACCAGAAAATCGATTACTTTAACTGCTGACTCTGAGGGATCTCGAACAAATAGATCTATTCAATATAATTTACCTGATGAGACCGGATATACTTAATCAAAAGGCTTGAGAAAACAAATTTGGTCACATTAGGGTATGAGTTAAAAAACGATTCTGTCTTTAAAAATGTAACCTTGATAAATGAAAGGGCCTCCATTGCTCCAAAACCGCATAATCGAGATAGAAACGAACAGCTCTTAAAATATCTCCAATCGGCAGGCATCATAAGCGATCGCCAATATGGCTTCCGCAAGCACAGATCAACGGGAGATCTCCTGACTTACGTGATCTACCTGTGGACCAAAGCCATCGAGAGCCACGGCGAATCCCGTGCAGTGGCTCTCAACATAGCCAAAGCATTTATAGAGTGTGGTATGACGGATTGTTAAGCAAATTGACAGCATACGTACTACCACCAGCGGAGGAATTTAAAATCAATGCTGGGATCCTCAAGGGTGTATAATGTCCCCCGCACTGTTCCTTCTTATATCAACGATCTCTTCGACAGGACAAAAAATTCTATTTACATCTTTGCAGACAACAGCACTCTAATATCCTCATTCAGGTCGCGGACTCCAATGACCGCTGCTCGTTCCCAACGCGAGCGAGAAAATCAGATTGCTGCCATCAATGAGGATATGAACGCCGTCGTGGAATGGTATGAGGAAAATAATGTCCTGTTTAACGCAGGAATGACTCAGGCAGCTGTCTTCTCAAAAAAAGCAACCACCGCAGGACCTGACTTATCAATGACAGGAAAAACACTGACTCTGGCCTCATCCATAAGCTTGCTGGTCATCAACGTAGAAAACAACATGTCTTGGCATAATCACGTCACCAAAATCGCCAAGGCAGCAGCACAACAGCTAGGAGCACTCTATAGAGCAAATTTGTATACATCTTATCAGCTCATACTGCTTTATAAGACCCAGATAAGACCATTCCTGGAATACTGTTCCCATGTGTGGAGCTCGGCACCCAAACACTTGCTCTAGATATTGGACTTCATACAGAGGAGAGCAGTCCGTCTTGTGGATGATCCCGAGTTGACTAAAGACCTTGATAGCCTTTAACATCGACGAAAAGTGGAGGACCTATCTCTTTACTATCGATACTACTACGGAAGGTGTTCGAACGAGCTTACACTTATGAGTCCACCCAGACAGAAATACCCATCAGACACAAGCTGCTCATCAACATACGATTCAGTTGCAAAAACCCAGGACGTCCCTGTTGCAGTCTGGGCGACTGCCTCGCCTTCCGAGTAACGTCCTTCCCGAAAACTACAACCTACAGCGCTTCAATTCCAATGTCCACCATCTTCTCCGCACACCCACCGCTCGTTGAGTGGCATAGGATTTTCCTTTTGTGTGTGCGTGTGTGTGCCGAACATATATAAAAAAAGACAACAAAAGGAAAATAAGTTTTATCAAAAACTGATTGAACAACATGTTGAAAGTTTCAGCCCACAATTTCATATTACATGCTCCATTACGAAGCTACTTACCTAATGATATTACAATAAGAGCAATCAATGCATCAAGTTTTTTTTTGAAGCTAAATATTAACATTTCGTATGAAATCTATAAAAAAGTTGTGGACGTCAATGAATCCTTTCAAATTTAGGACATGATCAATGTTTCCACTGCGGATCATTTAGCTTGCATTGTGTTTCCACCAAACATGATAAAGAAAACATTTATCAAGCTTGTGAAGTATGTGAATCATTCAAGGGTCATTAAAATGCATATCGAAAAGCAAGAGAGGAATATAAGTGCTGCAAAGGATCGTTTATATGCTTCAGCAGATCTCCAAAAGGCAAGTTCTGCATCTTATCGTTAAATATTTGAAACTAAACATTTAATTCTTATTGCAGGTTATTATGCTTCTCAGGTGCGAGATGTTTAAGGAAAATACCTTCATGCCACGAGTTATTGCATTCACCGAAATTTTTGTGCCTATTGGGAAGTCTCGGGAAAAACCCTATGCTTTTATTTGGCACTAATCTGTATCAGGAAGATCCAAAAACGATATTCCTCCAACGTTTTTGTGATGAAGGACGCTAAAAATGTAACAATATGGTTGGACAGCTATGCGGCCCAAAACAAAAACTGAGGAGTATTTTCTTTTCTAAGTTACGTAATTAGTTCGTGCGAAATTAATTTAAATATTATTAAATATTTTCAGTCTGGGCACACTTCCATTTCCAGTGACGCAATTCACCATCAAGTCGAATCAGCCTTAAAAGGAAAGAAAAAGGTGTATGATTTTAAATGCCAATTCAAAAAAGTAGTTGTTAAGGAAATGAGCATTGATAACTTTTATGCTTTTCCAGATTCCATCTTCCAATATAAGCTATATAAAATTAGTCCCAGACCTTATTTGCAAGATATGGTTTTTGTTCAGTTTCAGAGAGAAAAAAATATTTAAAATATCAAACATCTTTTCCTTGAGATTTCTAACAGGGCCCTTACCTCAACCTAAACAAAAAATTAGTGAGAGGGGTATATTTAAAGAAATATAAAAACTGTTTGCCCTTTTGGCAAAATCTTAAAGAAGCCGAAATGGAAGGAACTTTAGATTAACTAAAATTAAGTAAAGTACTATGTTTTCAAGTATAGAAGTTTTTTATAATTAACTACGTTGTTTTTAAAGGTTTAGTAAACTACACATGACAATTTTTCTTAACAATAATTACAAATAAGACCAGAAAGAAGAAAAGCCGTATTTGCATTTCCCTAACTATACATGTGACCTTGAACATTTACAAAAAATTTTGAAAAGCATGTTATACTCAAGTACTTACTTCACTTCATACCCACATATCACTTAACTGCAATTTTACAGAAAAATACTCTTTTCATGAAAATCGCTTTTGTGCGAAAACATAAAAAGTGCAGGCAGATACGACCTTCTTGATTAGCAAGGCAGATTTGGTCAGCTTGGTTTGGTTTGGTTAAATTGGAATTTGGAATAGTTTTGGGAAATTGCAATTATGCAATAAATAAGCAATGTGCGTGAAGCGCACATCACTTTATTTACGTTGAACTATTATCAACAAATCATGATACTCGGGCATGTGCCCGAACACTATTTATATTTATTTATTGATATAGGTAATAAAATAACCTGTGTTTACAATCGATTGTCGCGGCGTAAATTTTTTTACACATCAGCTCTTGCCGCGACGGTCGTCGTACTGATGCAGGGTTCTATTGACGCTGCGACCAATTATCGCCATGACCAATTGCCGCCGCAGGTAATTGTCGCCCTGCTTATTGACCCACAAATATCGTACATCAATTTTTTGGCAGTTAATGAAAATTAAGTTTGATTAGTATTGATTTTAATCTAATTTTGAAAAATAATTTCTTCTGATCCGATATACTTTTACTCAGGCTAACTTTGTTCATCCAAATTGAGCAAGGTCCTTGATTTGAATAGTTTGAACTAACATCTAACCCATACCCTATAAGTGCATGATAGAAGATACAAAAATTTGCTAAAAACATATTATTTCAAAAAGTATTACAAATAAAAAATTAACTAAAAAATCAATATGCAATGCCCCAGTGGCTCCAGGAATTTCTGGTCGGTAGCAAAGGCAGTACGTAATAACATTACAAAAACGTCTCTCCCACCTTTGACAGATGAACGTGGCATCACAGCGACCACAGCCAAGGAAAAAGCAAATATGCACGCCAAAATGTTTTCATTGCACTCTACCTTAGACGTCCCCCAAGGGCTCTCCCGACCATATCGAACACCAACACTATCATGGCAGAAGTCAAGTTTCATCACCAAGATATTCCATGCCCTCCAACTATCGTCCAATTGCCTTGCTTTCAATAATCTCCAAAGTCATGGAACGTGTAGTCAATCAGCAACTACTCAAGTACCTCGATAACAACAGAATAATCAGGGATAATCAATACGGCTTTAGCAAAGAGAGATCGACAGGAGATATATTGGCATATGTCACTCATATATGGAGTAGGGCAGTTGAGAACTATGGAGAGTCTCGAGCGATTACGTGGATATTTCGAAAACATTCGACTGAGTTCCGCATGACGGATTGCTCAACAAACTACCGTCATTCGGACTGCCAGCCTCTCTCTGTAGCTGGCTTGCCAGTTTCCTTAAGAGCCAATCTCTGCACGATGCTGTTGATGGACACATCTCAGACACATTCACCATTAACGCGGGCGTGCCTCAGGGCGCAATACTTTCACCAACTCTGTTCCTCATCTATACTAATGACATGCTGACTTAAACGAATAATCCTATTTACAGTTTTGCAGATGACAGTACCCTTGTCTCCAAATTTAGATCACAAAACCTTTACCAGCGACTGAGACTTATCACCGCAGACAGGAGCAGATTACAGCAATTAATCAGAACCTGGAGAAAGTTCAAACTTGGGGCGACAGAAATTTGGTCCAGTTCAATGCAGCAAAAGACCCAAGCAGCCACGTTTACCAAGAGGGCCAATACGGCAGGCCCTGACATCATTATGGCAGGATCGACCATTCCTTCATCCTAGTCAATCGGACTACTGGGTGTCTCGGTCAACAGCAATATGTTCTGGCATGACTACGTTGCTAACATCGCAAAATCAACCTCCCAGAAGCTTGGTGCGCTATCTCGCACCAAAAAGTATATACACCGCAGCAGCTACTCTTGCTCTACAAAGCGCAAATAGGACCGTGCTTAGAGTATTGCTCACACATCTGGGGTGCCGCACCTAAAAACACCCTAAAGCTGCTGGATTCCATTCAGAAGAGAGCTGTGCGTCTCGTCAGCGACCCGAAGTTGACCCGGGAACTGGATAGTCTGGAACACCGGAGACATGTGGCTGAGATATCCCTGTTTTACAGATATTTTCACGGCAGATGTTCCCAGGATCTGGTCCGCCACAAACCTCCCCCCCCCCCCCCCCCACCCCGGCAACGCCATTCAGACAGTCGCGACAAGCGGCAAGAACTCCTTTGTCTGGCGCACTGCATCACTGTGGAACTCTCTCCCAGGACATCTGTTTCCCCTTATTTACAACCTACAACTATTCAAAAACCGTGTCAATCAACATCTTCGCACACACACCGCTTGTCGAGCGCCATAGGATCTCCCTTTAGTGTGTGTGCCACTGCTATAAAAAAAATATGGTGTTAAGAAAGTTATCGTTTATAGGGAATGTGAGTGGTTTTTGTAAAACCTTATATTTTGAAAAAAAGACATACCTTATTTTATTTTCACTTTCCTTTGCTGAAAAAATTGAAAGACTATCGGCGATACCCAAATCAGTCCATTCGTTCAGAAATGACAAAGTTTCAAATTTGTAGCCAAAACTAAATCAGTCACTTTTGATGGAACCGAGTGTATTTTTACTTAGCATCTAATTTGTAAGAATATACAATATAAAACTTTTATTTTACTCAATGCATAAACTTATAATATATATAAAGTGATATGTCCCAAAGTTGAAAGCAAACTTTAATGCTTAATTATACCTTTTATACATTTATATTAATATATTAAATAAGTGTTTTTCATATATATATTTTAAATTTAATATAATAGTTATTGTACCATTACATCAAAATCCAAATTAAAATAAAAAACCAGAAATTATACAGGCCAAGTGATTCTACCTGTTTTCAGTTCAAATTAACTTTTATCCTCACTGTGTCACCGCATAAGTTGTAAGGTCCATCCTATTATCATATCAATACTAATACATGTCAGCGCCAAAATAATATATTTACTTTAACGGCATCAGCGGCATTTGGGCCTCATATTATTATGCTTTCACGATATTACAAAATACGGTTATTTAAATCTTTATTAAGAGGTTTTTCAAGCTTATTTCGTACAGCCTCAATTATTTTGAATTACATTTCTAAATCATGCATATATTTATGGATGAATGAATATTTTTCAATAGTAAAGTATGTTAGAAGTTAAATTTAGAATTAATGCCGCTTAAAACGTTTCGTAAAATCAGTCAGCATGTTTTTTTTTGCAGTATCAAACAGAGAAATTAAATATATTCACGCAGTAAACTGGTTTAGCTAGAAAATATAATGTTGGTCTTTCGTCCTTATTATTATTGTCGCTATTCGCCTTGATCTAGATTGACATTAAAGATTTTTTCCCTTTTTTATGGTAGTGGCACACACACTAAAGAGAGATCCTATGGCGCTCGACGAGCGATGTGTGTGCGAAGATTTTGATTGACAAGGTTCTTGAATAGATGTAGGTTGTAATTATGGGGAAACAGATGTCCTGGGAGTGAGTTCCACAGTGCATCACTGTGCGACAGACAAATGAGTTCTTGTAAAGCGATATTCTAGGTGTTTCCAGTTGTACGACGAACTGATGCGCTCTTGCCGTCTGTCGCGACTGTCTGACAGGCGCTGCCAGAGGCTCGATGAGGCGGGTCAAATCCTAGCAAAATCTGCCGTGAAAGTATCTGTAAAACAGGGACATCTCCGCCACATGTCTGCGGTGTTCCAGACTATCCAGATTACGGGTCAACTCTGGGTCGCCGACAAGACGCACAGCTCTCTTCTGAATGAAATCCAGCAGCTTAAGGGTGTGCTTTGGAACGGCACCCCAGATGTATGGGCAATATTCTAAGCACGGTCTTATTTGCGCTTTGTAGAGCAAGAGCAACTGCTGCGGTGTATACATTTTTTTGTTTCGAAATAGCGCACCAAGCTTCTGACAGGCTGATTTTGCGATGCTAGCAACGTGGTCATGCTAGTGGTCATATTCCTGTGGACCGAGACACCCAGCAGTCCGATTGACGAGGATGAAGGAATGATCGATCCTGCCATAATGATGCCATGATCCGCCGTATTGGCCCTTTTGGTAAACGTGGCTGCTTCGGTCCTTGCTGGATTGAACTGGACCAAATTTTTGTCGCCCCAAGTTTGAACTCCTCCTTCCTTGGGTGATTGCTGTAATCTGCTCAGTCGCTGGTAAAGATATTTCTGAGCTAAATTTTGAGAAAAGGGCACTGTCATCTGCAAAACTGTAAACAGGATTATTCATTTCGGTCAGTAGGTCATTAATACAGATAAGGAACTGAGTTGGAGAAAGTATTGCGCCCTGAGGCACGCCCGAATTAATGGTGAATGTATCTGAGATGTGTCCATCAACTGCAACATGCGGAGATCGGTTTTTAAGGAAACTGACAAGCCAGCTACAGAGAGAGGCTGGTAGTCCGAAGAACGGCAGTTTGTTGAACAGTCCGTCATGCCAAACTCTGTCGAATGCCTTCGAAATATCCAACACAATCGCTCGAGACTCTTCGTAGTTCTCAATTGCCCTACTCCATATACGAGTGACATATATATCTCCTGTCGATCACTCTTTGCGAAAGCCAACATGATTGTCGTTGACTATTCTGTTGTTCTCGAGGTACTTGAGTAGTTGCTGACTGACCTCGCGTTCCATGAATTTGGAGATTATTGGAAGCAAGGCAATTGGGCGACAGTTTGAGAGCGCTTTTTTGGAACAGGTTGCACTCGAGCGACTTTTCAAGAAGTTAAGTAAATCCCTTTTCCGTAAGACAGAGAAATAAGCCTGGAAAAAACGGGTGTTAGTTCGTTGGCGCAGTTCTTTAACACAATGTATTCCGTCCGGTCCTGATGCCTTTTGCGTATCTAGTTCTTTAAGGATTTTACGAATATCACGGTGATGAAACTTTACTTCTGCCATGGTAGTGTTGATGTTCGATATGGTGGGGAGAGCCTTGCCTTGGGGGACGTCTAAGGTAGAGTGCGATGAAAATATTTTGGCGAGCATATTTGCTTTTTCCTTGCTGTAGTCGCCGTGATGCCACGTTCGTCTGTCAAAGGTGGAAGAGACGTTTTTGTAAAGTTATTACTTACTACCTTTGCTACCGACCAGAAATTTCTGGAGCCACTGGGACATTGCAAGAGTTTATTTATGATCCTTTGATTGTGTTTGTTCTTAGCTTCGTCGATTACAAGTTTACATTCGTTTCTCGCTTCGACAAAATAATTGCGATTTTCAGCGGTCTGATTTTGCTGCCAGTACTTGTAGGCTTGCTGTTTCATATCTACAGCTCTTTCGCATCTTCTGTCGAACCAGGGCTTTCCTTTTGACGGTAACTTGATGGAATTTTGTAATGTATGCTTCCATTCCTGAGGAGATTACTTGCGTAATCTCTTCGGAGCAGACTGACGGGTCATTAGTGCCAAAGCAGACGTCGAGCCAAAGAAAATCTAGGTAGAACTCCCTTAGATCGTCCTAGTTTGCAGAATTGTAATGCCAGATTTTGCGAGGTAATGGCGGATCCTTCTGTAGAAGTGGCAATTCACAAACCGTTGTAATAAGTTTGTGGTCGGATGTACCTAATGGCGCACCAACTGTAATTGTGTACTGGTCAGGATTGGTGGTTAGAAAAGGATCCAGGAGGGCGGCGAATTCGCCCCTCTCTATGATTCGAGTTGGTTTGTCTACAAGTTGAGTAAGCCCGCAGCTGATGGCAAATGCTTCAGCTTCTCTACCTTTGTCGTCGGTCTTGTTGTGATGTTTGAGCCAGTTGGTGTTGTGGACATTAAAGTCTCCCAGAACGATTATTTCTGAATTGGCGTGATCGACCTGTATTGAGTCTAAAGTGGTAGAGTGATGTAAAAAAAGCTTTGGTAGGCTCAATCGCTCGGAGGGCGATAGAGACAATATATAAACTTGGTTACTCCCTTGGCGGTGGACTTGAGCCACATGACGTCAAGGTCGGAAAAGGCATATTCCGAATTTATGTCTAAATCGGGTGTGAAAGTCGTAACCAGGATAGGGGTAGTTTACTGTTGTTGTTGTAGAACATACTTGTGTTTCTGTAAGGGCTATTTACTTGTAGATGCTGGTGTACCGAATCTATGTTTGTATTTAGGCCTTTTATGTTGCAGAAATCTATTCTAAATTGGTTCGGTATCTTTGCTGTGAAATGCGGAATGGTCGGGGAGTTTGCTTCCGGAATATTTTGATCCTGGAAGCACCATCATGTCCATATATTCCTACTGAGGAACCCGGAACCACCACCGCGGAAGCGGAACGTGATTCGGAAAAACCACTTAGCGCTTCCCAGTTGTGGTGGGGTGGTCTTTTTTTGGACGATGCGAGTAGGCGTATGCATCTACCACCTAGGGCCGCTTCCACTGGAAGCATCGGCCTTAGACTCATTTCTTTAGTGTTCCCTAGTCTGACAGGGGGTAACAATAGGATTTGTTGGGTCACTCCCCAGTGATCAGCTCCAGACTTTGTACCTTGATGTTCTCCAGCCTGAAGGAGTACGATGAGATTTGATGGGTCACATCCCGCAGCAACATAATAGGTTAGTTACACTCAAGTTCAAGAAAAACGCAAGTTAATATTTGGTAAAATTTAAAGTCTCATGATCTGTTTATTTGTTGCAATTTTCATACATTTTGTAAATAACTGTAGGTAAGATGACTAATTTCAACTTGCATATCTGGCGTTCTAGTCATTACACAGGGGTAATTAAAAGGTTGTTATATAATCCTAATTTTAAAACGTCCTGGACAGTAATTATGTAACCAAATCTTTCAAAATATAATTTTTTGTTAAGAAACATTTTGCTCCTACATTTTATCACTTTATCAGCTTAGTTGATAAGCAATGATAAAGCAAGAATATATTGTGTAGTTTTTGATGCGCAATTATTGCAACCTAATAAAAAATTTGAAAACTTATTTATACAAACCAATTCAACTGTAACTTAGCTAACCTAAACGTACTTTTTACAACTAATTTAGCTTAATATTTTATATTAGTACATCTATCCCCTATAACTGTGTGCACACATCGATGCATACTGTCAATAAAGCGGCCGCGCAGTATCCCGCATTAAGATAAAGCCATCGTGGATAAATCAACTAAAAAGTACAACGTAATTGGTTAATATCTCGTCATTATGTTCTTCCACCAATTAAGGGCAGGCCTCACGAGTTATTCCAGCCGCACCATTACTGAACCTCCTCCATAGCTCAGACCTTCGCCATACTCTTATTCGTCCATCTGGAGAATTTAAGCAGAATCGGGATTCGTCAGTAAAAAGAACATTGTGTCCAATATAAATGTTCAGTGGAAATTTGCAGTCTCACTACTTCGAGGCGTAAGCAATTTGGGCCGAGTCGCAAAGTAAACTCCTTCAATCTTTGGCGAACTGTCCACGCACTTACACTTGTACCTCTGACCTATTAAAGTTGATTTATTCACTGCACTGATGTTAAATGTCGATCCCACCAAGTTTTAACGTGAATCATCAGTAGCATTAGTTTTTCATTTCCTTCCACTACCTGCCCTACGCTTATTTTTGCCAGTTTGTCTAAACCTTCGACCAGTCTTTTGATGATAGAGAGACGAACATGCAGAAGTCTTGCAACATGTTCATAATGACGTCCAACTTTTTCAAGGTGTCTGGCAGTCAAAGAATTACAGACAGTTTTATTAAAAGTAACAAAACGCGGACAACACTATCATTTCCATGAGGAAATAAGAAACTTGCCAAGAAAAGGAATGCTTCACAAAAACAGCCACATATTAAACCAATCCATTTATAGACAGTAAGGATCTATAACCATAATTGTCTGCCTTCAGACTAAGGCCGGTCACCACGAAGTCGTTAGCGATATGTCTGCGGGTACATTTCTAGCAGCTTCAGACACTTTATGGCACGAAGAGGGCAATGTGTATGTACATATGTACGGCGCGAATGATACACATTTTGTCGGAGGTAGCACCAAACCCCAAATTCAAGAAACATATGAGAAGTCCAGCATCCAGAATGTTCCAGTGTCAATGAGAACCCAGTGGCATTTCATTCCTCCTGGACCACCACATATTGGAGGACTTTGGGAAGCTGGATTCAAATCCATCAAATATCACCTGGAGCGGGTAATTGATGAGACTTGCCTTACCTACGAAGAAATTACTGCTCTAATGCATCAAGTTGAGGCAATTCACGCCCTCTGTGCCCACTCAGCAATGATCCAAACGACTTGACCATATTATCACCAGGTCACTTTTTGTTAGGACGTCCAATAGCCGTCTAACCACCAGACATAATAGAGACGCCAATCAATTCTAATCTAAATTAACCCTGGACATTAATTAAAAAAATAAAAAAGATGTGTGGAAAAAATGGCCATGTGATTATCTACATCAGCTTCAACAACGGTATAAATGAAAAAATCGACAAGATAAACCAGCAATTGGGGTTTGGTGCTAGTCAAGTAGCAAGACGTTAATTCCAGTAAATGGCCGTTTGCTAAAATGACCAAAATCCCTCCAGGAGAGGACAATACAGTTAAAGTAGTCACTATCAAAAAGGCTTAGGAAGGATCAGTAAAACGCCTTATCCATAAATTAATTCCTATACCAATGGAACGGGACCAAAAAGGTAAAAAAATCAACGGCGAAGGCTATAGGAAAAACATGAGCCAGAGTTTATGGAAAATTGCCTTAACATACATCATATTTATGATGATATTACGAAGTTTCACCACTCAACGATACCAAATGTAATATCCGCCAACAAGACTCTATATTGAGCTTATGGAACAAGCCAAGATAGACCGAGGAATGTTTAGAATGGAACTAAAATTTGACAAATTCAAATTGGCGAATAATATCAAAGAAGTAAATCAGTCCATCGCCGAGTTGGATCATCTTTGTAGGAGCGCGAAGGAATGAACACTCAATGTCCATCATCAACTCATCATTTAAATAACAAACAAAAACAGCTGAATGGATAAATGCAGGAATACAAAACGCTATAAACAGAAGAATAAAAAGACAATTAGTTGGCAAAATACTGACATCCTTGTTTGGTGTCAATAATGAAGCCTATATGGATATTTCACAACTTGCCAAAAAAAACAACAAGAACTCGTCAAATCTTCAAATATTTAAACAAAGTTCATGTTGCATGCACTAACAGCATTCAATTAAACAGAAGTCAGGATAAACAATCAGCTGAAAAGATTTCAACCTAAAGTCGAACAAGAATTAAAAACCATAAATGAAGTGAGTTATTGGTACAAAACAGTGATTATGTTAAACATTTGTCTCCTTAGTACCATTGCGAACAAAAAAAAAAAGTAGTACAAAATTAGTAGCCCCTAGTTGAGGTCATGGTCTATAAGGATTTCGAGAAATTTATATCGTCGTAACTATTGAAATAACACAATGACATCACCTAACTTTTCAGGCGTTACCATGGATTCGCTGTTGATTTTATTATATAGGAGCTGAAATAGAAATATTATAATGAATATATTATCTTTAAAATTGTTTTTGTACGCCCATGCTATTTCGGATTGTTTACCGTGCTTGGTTTTAGAACGGTAGGTTAAGTTTACTGGTTACTAAGCAAAAACGCGACGGTAAGTAATTTACTTACCGTTCAGCTGAACGGTAAGTAAAATATATATAATTATATCCATAGTAACAACAGAACCCACTTAAGGTTAAGTGGATCTACAGGGCAGAAATAATTATCCAAAACACAATTTTTACCATTTTCAAGATATTTGCTTAGTCAATGTCTTTGTGTGCGTACAAAAAATAGTATAAGCATCTCGAACAGTAAGGAGTTTACCGATCTCCTCCCATATTGGCGACTTCGCTTCGCTCAGTCGCCAAACATTGTCGTCGATCGGTAAACTGTCCTTAGTGTTCTTGATACTTAATATACTAATACCTACCTATATTTTAAACATGGGCAATTTTCTCAAGTTTTTAAAAATAATAATAAAACTTGTATAACAACTATAATTATATTTATATATTGAATATGCAAAAACATCCAAGTCAACAAAAGCAAATAGGGGAAAACAGTAAAATTACAACATTTTAGCAAAAAATAAATAATTCTAAATATAACATTTAACCTAAACTATTACAAAGCAGCTTTTTAATATTTAGTCATTGCGCAGTTGTTTTCATTCGCCATTTGTAACCGACGATGCGGCATACTTAAGACTAAACTTCTTGTATACTCCTGGGTTATATTATCCCATGCTGTGTTTATCCTCTGGCGCAGTTCTTCTTCATTTCTTGGATGAAAGTCATGTTTATACATGAACTTGGTCATTTTTCCCCAGACATTTTCCATTGGGTTGAAATCGGTGCTCTTTGAAGGCCATGGTAAAACTTAAATGTTATTTTGTCGAAAGTAGTCTGTTACTATGCGGGCAGTATGGAGGCACTATCTTGTTGAAAAATATAATTTTGACGAAATACGGCGCCAACTGATGGCACCATAACATTTTCCAAGATATTGCAATAAGTTGCAGCAGTCAGCCGTCCTTGCACAATTTGGCACACACCTGAACCCCTAGCGCTAATCTAACCCCAAACATTTACGGAAAAACGTCCGCTTTGATTTGTCTTGTGCGTATACCTTTCATCATATCTTGTGTTTGTTCGCCTATATACTCGGACCCTTCCATTGTTACAGGACTGGAATGTTTTCTCATCTGAAAAAACTACAGACTCCCACAGTTGGTTTTGATATTCGTTTGCAAATTGTAGTCGCCTTGGTTTATTCAGTTCTGTTAAATTTATTTTGTTTGCAGAACACCTACTTTTCAGTTCAGACCTCCGAATTCTTCTTCGAGCTGTAATTGAAGATTCAGGAAAATGCGTTTCTTCTTTAGCCTTAATAGCGGTCTCGAATGGGTTGTCCCTTAAATAATTAACCAAATCTGATTTTCTCACGATTTCCATGCTCTCGAATTTTGGATTTAGCCAATAACACGGTTTTTTTGTTTACCCCTAATTCTCCAGCAATGTCCCTTATTGGAACCCCATCCCTTAATCGAGAAAATATAATCGATTTTCGCTCTGACGTTAAGCGGCCTATTCACATGCGATTTTGTTCGGCGGATTTGTTCGGCGAGCATGTCCGGCGGACGAATCCGCATATGTGTATCCGCGTGCTCGTCAGATATGTTCTGCTCGCCGCCCGTCGTTGCAGACGACGATCATAGACGCGAGCCGAGCAAATCTGCATATCAGTAGTCGTGACGAACTTGTCTGTGCGTGCTAGATGCAATATGGCGTTCGCTGACAATAAAGAATTTTGGAAAAGTTTCATTGCTCTATACAAATCAAAGCCTTGCTTGTGGAAGGTGAAGAGTCAAGAATATTCCAACAAACAGCTGCGTAACGAAGCTTATGCTGCTTTGACCACACTCTCTTCTTCTTTCTGTCATCAAATAACCCTACAAATCCTACAAGTATAGCAATTATTTTCTTCTCCATGACGCCGCATACAATACACAACTGCCAACACGATCCTTCACACTGCAGATTTGCGCGTTTGTGAGTACTTGTGGTGGATTTGTCTGCCGTACATATGCGCCTATGTATAACAACCATGGATCTATCTGTTCGACAAATCCTCCGTAGAAAATCGCATGTGAATACGCCGCTTTAACGGCCTTTAAAGAAAAATTACCTGACATTGAGTTGTCAGTTTGAAAGAAAATATTGTATTATACACCATGAGATTGTATATTGTTGTACTACTTTTTTTATCGCAATGGTACATAGGTCACAGACGAATTTTAGATATTCATGATAATCAAAATTATTTATTTGAACTAATCTCGCCGTGAAATTGACGAAACCATTGCAAAAATTTCTAAGAAACTGCCATCAAACACGCAAATAAAATCTTATCCAATTTTACGTACAGGCTTTACCACAGCCAAAACGTCATCCATGTGTATGGATATTTCATCATCATAAAAAAATCATTGATTTTATTCTAATGAAAGCAATACCAATTCCACTAAAAATAACTAAGGAATCATATTGGGCACTAGACGTTCCAAACGAGCCAATCGCTGTAAACTATAACTCCCAACTATACTAGTGGTGACGAATTTAAAAACTGTATAAGAATTGAAAATGGCGGTTACATTTGCTCTGTAACATCGATTAGAAAATAAATATAGAACACAGTCCGCATTGTATAATAGATAAAATATTCCAGCGAAATGAAAAACACTGCCGATCTAGTTCACAAGGGAGCAATAATAGTGGAACAACTTAACTCGCCTAACGCAAGGTTGTTTATAACAGGAAAGAAAACAAAAGTAGCTATAATTTGTGATGGAATCTGGGGTGGGGTTAGGCTTAACAAAACGGACATAATTAAAATAGCTCAAAATTGCATAATATAAACAAACAGGAATATATTGGTTGCGAAGCGTCTGGAAACTACTATAGTACTGAGTACTGCAAATAAAACCGTCAATATTAATATAACCGATATCTCAGTCCTACGAAATAAACACAATAATATGCAAATACACGACGAACATGTAATCAATGCATCCGACAAATTGAGTGAGCCTCAGAATGAGGAGATGCAAATTCAGAAGCAATTACAAGAGACTAAAAGGACGTCGGTACATTATCAAGTTCTACTTAGCAATACCATGGTATTTGTGATACTAATTTTTAATAATATCAATTGACATCACTTGGTACATGTATTGAACAAAAATATGCATGGTCCCCGCCCCGAAGACCCTAACAACAGAAGCCATTCTTCACCACTCTCACTATCCGGATGTGAATCCCTTTTGCATAATGTTAGATTTATCAGTTAAAAAGTATGTTGGAAGAAATATAAGAGTTAATAAAATAGCGACACCTAACAAACAATAATTACTGGCTCCGTATAATTGCAACCGCAGCAGTTATAATCTCGGACAACAACATCTAATAACGGGCCACCTGACGAGTCAGCAAAAGTGGCAGGCGAAATTGTTTAAATTGGTATAGGTCGATAGATCACCTGTTAAGTTTGCAATAATAAACCAGTATTAAACTACACTTCGTGTCTTACTCAACTACAACCTTCACCAACACAAGCCACTATAGAGGGACGTTTCAAAGGAGCTTCCTCCAAGAAGAGCGGTCCGCTCATTCTACACCAAGGCTTTTATAAGTACTTAAGATGAACGCTTCACAGTGGCGGCTCGTCATTGGACGCAGGTGAAGCGCCGCTTCACCTACAATTTCTAAAATTTTTTAAAGTAAAAATATTTTTAATTAAATAAAATTTTTATAATCTAAATTTCTAATCAAAATTAGTGCAATTTCTCAAATTACATTTCTTAAAAATGCAAATTTTCATAATATAAATTTCTAATCAAAATTAGTGCGATAATACTCATAAAAGATAATTAACTATAAAACGTAGCGCGCTGAATAACTTGTCATAAGATCGGCCGGTGCGGGCGGTTTTCTACATTCGAAACACGTGGGAATCGCAAACAGCAAGATGAATAATTGCACTGCAATATACAGATTTATTTACGATGGTTGCTATGGCAACGGGCGAAGCAGACATGCTAGATACGTGAGCTATTTATAGAACGGAGCAGCCCGACAATGCGACTCCGACAGGTTCTTATGTTAATATTAAATTCAGTTCACAGTCGTTCGGAAGCAAATTTGCATCACGTCGTTGTCGCCCATTGTTTTACGAAATGTTTCCATTGTATGATCCGATCTGCATCTTGTTAGAAACACCAATTTCCAGGTTGAAAACGATGATAAAAGAGACTTTTTAAATACGGAGGGACCTAAGCCTTTCCTTCAAATAGAAAAACAAGTAGTAAAATCAAGAGAGAGAATTTTCGTTCGTAGGTTTCGAAATCTGATCTGAGTATTCTGATTATAATGGGTTGTATGAAAGTGTTTATTTAAAGAAACTATTTCGTATGCCACTATGCCCTGTTTAAATGTAGGTGGAAAATCGAGCGTTTGGAATAAAGACGGATTTAACATTTTTGGGAATGTGACAAGAGGTTGTAGTAGGCATGAAGCTTCTTCGAACCATATTCACTGTGCATTATCATTTGCGAAGTTAAAGAAAAGCTTCACTACAAAATCGAAGAATAGACCTTATATTTAAAAAGTATATGGGAGCAGTCAAAATAACTGTACGCGAGAGTGTGGGTAAGTTAGTAATTCTATTATATTTTTGATATTATTATAAATTAGTGGCGGCCGCGGCGCACATGGTATATTATTTCTCGCAGGTATCGTCACCGCAGGACTTTTGGGCGTGGCCCCAAAAAATTTTCGCAGTTTTGCCTACGACGCTGAATGCGCTTCACCGCCACTGACGCTTCATGCTTCATTATCTGCGTTTTTTGATTCTCCAGCCCTCACGATGCCAAAGGGTGGTTATGACTGTAAACTGTCTTGAGATATCAGATTTTGAAAGCGACAAATCCAGGAAGATGGCTGCCCACTTTCAAAAGTTGATGACTCTCTACCTATGCTAAAAAATTACAGAACTTTTTTAGATATTACGAGGTTTACGAATCCAACACTTGTGAAAATAGCCATTCTGTTGATAAATTATTAACATTTTAAAGATATTTTATTTACAACTAGACAAATCATTCAGGTTCTAAAACAAAATTTAATGCATGGTCGTACCGCTGATTTATTTTCCTGATTACTATTTTATACAAATCGGAGAAAATACGACATCAAATATTTCAGAAACTGCCGATGCAATTAATACAAGCAACCTATATACTTTTAAAAGAGAAGTTTAAGCGCTATCTAAATTTAAAGCAATGTCCCATTCAAAAATTGTGCAATTCATAAAATACGCATGTGCGATGTCATATTGTTTTTTTTTATAACAAATTCTTGCGGCGTTGGTGAATTTTATCAACTTTTATTCGAGAAGTTTTTTCTCTAAATATAAAGTGGGTATATTTGAGGGAAGCCTCGGGCCAGACTTTTTCTCTGTCTTACCGGAAAGGGATTTACCCATCTTCTTGAAAAGTCGCTTGAGTGCAACCTGTTCCGAAAAAGAAAGAAAACCACGCCCTCAAACTATCGCCCAATTGCTTTGCTTCCAATAATCTCCAAAGTCATGGAACGTGCACTCATTCAGCAACAACTCAAGTACCTCGAGACCAACAGATTAATTATCGATAACCAATACGGTTTTTACAAAGAGGGATCGGCAGGAGATATAATAGAGCAGGGCAATTGCGAACTACGGAGAATCTCGAACGATCTCGTTGGATATTTCGAAGGCATTCGGCAGAGTTTGGCATGACGGATTGCTCAACAAACTACCGTCTCTCCGACTGCCAGCCTGTCTGGCTTGCCAGTTTCCTTAAGAACCGGTCTCTGCACGTTGCAGTTGATGGTCTCATCTTTGACACATTCACTACTAATGCGGGCTTACCTCAGGGCGCAATACTTTCACCAACTCTGTTCCTCACCTATATTAATGACCTACTGATCGAAACCAATAAACTTGTTTACTGTTTGCAGATGATAGTACCCTGGTCTCCCAATTTAGATTAGAAAAACCTTTACCAGCGACTAAGACTTATCACCGCAGACAGGAGTAGATTACAACAGTTAATCAAGATCTGGAGAAAGTTCAAACTTGGGGCGACAGAAATTTGGTCCAGTTCAATGCAGCAAAAACCCAAGCAGCCACATGTACCAAGAAAGCTTATTAGCTTTCTTGGTAAATGTATGTTTCAAGTAGATATGCATTTATTTATTTTTGAAATTTGATTTATTGAAGTTTTAACCTGGTGTCGATCATATGAAAACTACCTGCATTCCGATAAGCATTCTCATTTTTGGCGCCAAAATTCTTTTAGCATTCTAGGATGTTATGACACCCTAGTCCGGTGCGAAATGTAAACATGAAATTTTGTTTTTTCTTTTCAGGCCTAGAATGTTTCGATATATTATTTGCGCATATATAAATTAATATTTGATTTTAGTTTACAAAAACAATTGAAAAGGGAATACTAGTACGGTTAGTAGTATCCTATTCAATTATTGTTAGTGAGCGATATCACGAAATCTAAATCAAAACAACTATTTATTTCTTTTTAAAGTGTAAAGATATGGTCTATTAAAAATTTTGGGTATAAAAATGTTTATTTGACAGACTGCAGTAAAATATATAAATTACATTTATTCGAATGTGGATTGTTTTTTTATAACGTATAAACGATAATATTTGATATCTGCAAATTAAATTATTTTTCTATCTTGACTGTTTTTGTCAATATTAACCTTAGTTTTATTTCAGTAATTAAAATTGTATTTAAAAAAAAAAGATAACTAAAACTAAGCTACGTGAGATAAAGTAACTCGCTAAAGATTGAAAACTAATAATTGTAGTTGCGCTTACATCTGGAAATATGGAGCGCCGTTTCACTTTTTGGTTGCTTGGGGTTTTGGTATTGGTTTTGATTGAGTTGAGTTGGGGCGCGTAAAATTGAGATTGTAGTGTTGTGGTGTTATTAGCATAATATGTACAAGTATTCATTTATTTTTATGGATAGTTTATATTGGATGATATAACATGTGTATGTATTTATTGAAATCGTTTTATGCTGTGAACATTGCAGTAAATGAAAACCAAAAATAGATTATTTTCTGCCTTTTCGTGCAGGGATTTTAGTTTTATTACGACTGAGATTGTAGGCAAGGGACTTGGTGAATCTACTAACAGTTTCCTCCCCTGACTAGGCGAATATCCTAGCTATAACTGATAAAGGATCATTCTAGAGATGTTGGCTCAAATTGCAACTATAGCTGAGTAGCGTCCCATATGGGACCTCAGTACCTGCTGGCGATGTCTGGCTAACTAATATCAAACTCTTCAGTTTTAAATGAATTGTCACAAGTGTTGAACGACAAATTTTAGCACAGGGACAGTAATTTAATTTTTATTAAACTAATAAATGTGGCGCAGCATGGTTCGGTTTTTGGAATTGTGATCGAGGTTTTCTCTGCCATGCTCTTTTCCCTCGTGAATTCCAGGCTGAGTATGGCACATTTTCTCTCTAATTAATAAAGTAGGTGTATTACAAGTTTGTGGATTGCTTTATATACCACAATTTATTCCTTAAATTTCCCTAATTTTGTTCAAGTCGGGCGCATTCTGAGTAAGTAAAATTGTGCAAGGTACAGTTATAACACAACGTAGGTATTTATGGTATTGTTGTTAATCTGTTTTGACGTCCATTGGCAAAATAAAGACAAGCACAACATCTCATTCAACCGTGTTGAACAGACCCGGGTATATTATACTAAAATGGAGTGGTCATAGTTTATTCTTGTGTGGTTGTTTGTGCCCTAATTAATCATGTCGTGTGTGAATAATAGTTTATATTGATATTCAAGTCCATGTCAAGAGTTTTGATGGTATACCAGAGTTTATTGCCGATTGGCAAGGTATTACCAAGTTGTGGTCGAATGTGCAGCAAACGACAGGGATGTCCTGTCGCGCGGATGCCTTTGAATTAGTCTTGTGAGTTAGAAGAGCCCTCACTTGTCTTCTCGATTGGCACACTTGGGTTCAAAGATCTCGGTATGTGTTATCTTAGTTTCCGGGTGTTGAGATGCTTACTGATTAGCTGTAGTGGAACGTCTGGGGTAGCCTAAACTATTTCAGGTGACACTAGCTAGTCGTCGATGAAAGAGGATATATGTCTGACATTATATAACAATATAGTATTGTGTAAATTGATGGTTATTGGCATGAAGCAAGGGGACAGAGGTTCCCCGGTGAGTACACTTTATTTGTATTATAGATCAGTCAGTACAGTAATTGGTTAATATTTTTGTTTCATGGTCCCCTCAATCTCTGGCTATATACCGGATGGAGCTCGCTGAATGAATTGCATTGTCACTACTCACGTAAGTGTGATCTTATAAGTCACTCATTTTACACTTGTAATTTTGGTCTGCGTATTTTTAATCACTATTTAAAACGCCTAGAGGTGAATCATACCCACTGATTATCAGGTTATCATTAATATTAATAGTTCTTAAACCGTAAAGTGTGCAACGCCGAACGTGTGACGCGTGCATTTCATATCAATATTAGTTTGCGCAAATCTTTAATTCAAATTCTTGCAAATAGTATTCAAACGTAAGTCATCGAGCGCCAGCACTTATGCCATTACTTGAATGAGAATTGACGTGTAAGCAAAAACAAATAGGCGCGCGTATATATCTATGATGAATTACAACACATAAGCAATAGGAGCACAAGGCTGCTCTTTAGTTTACGAGCCGACATATTACGAAAAACATTTACGTGGCTATTTCTCATTCTAGGCACTTAAAGCACATTTATGTCTCACTGCTATGGTGTCGTTATTCGTACCCACAGGCAAAAATAGCTTAACAATGAATTATAGTAGCACTATATACGGATTCTTGAACTATCCTCATTGAATTGAGATTTTGTGGCTTGAACTTCTTCAAAAGGGTTCTTCTATTCGCAAAAAAATAACACGTAAAGTAGTCATTATTCACCTACAATGAGGTTAATGTACCCAATGTGTTCAATATTTTTTCATCGCCATAGGTAAGTAAACGCGTCCAAGATAACGCGGTGAAAAACTGAAAATGCACATAAACGAAAAAAAAAGACAATTGGGCATAATCCTACATTTTAAAAACAAGGTAATAAAAACTAAATACTGCAGGCAGCACCTAAACTCTCTATACCAAATTTAGACCACTAGCACTTATTAGACAGAAGAAGGTCGGTCAACTTTCAAGAAGATAATCTAATATGTCTAAATAAACGGTGCACATAAATAATAGTGCATAAAATAAATTTTTAATCCATAGTAACATAAGATGTCAAGACATGGACTTCGGGGCTGATTTGCTTGGTTCGCAGGGTATATGATATGTTACCAGTAGCAGTGCTGTAGCAGGACTACGTATGTAATTGAAAAATACTCGTGGTTATCATAAAATTTTTAGCGATTTTTTACATTTTCAACAGTTATGTATAAGTGAAATCTTAACGTACATCCTGTACCTAAGACAAATATTTGTCGCCTAATTTATGATGAGTATGAGAGGTAAATATCTGGTGATTTATGGTGTACAGCCTGAAAGTATTACGGTAATTTACTAAAGATTAACAAGGATTTACAGGTGATTTAATGAGGATTTATTCATGATTGACGGATCTATTTGTTAAAAAGGATTTATAGTGTACAACATTTTGGGCAGATATTTACCCCTCGGATCAGTAGGTACACGGTGATCATTTATAATTTCACAATCCTTTAATTTTGTTTACGTATTAGAAAAAAATGCCAACGTTTTAATGAAAGACCCTGTAATAATTGTTTAGAGAAATTTTAAATAATGTCTGTATAATATGTATAATTACACTTAAATTTAATAGTTTCCAAAATATTTGCATCTAATCTTTGCGACATTTAAAACCCATCGATCTGGTAGCGTCCACGCGTAATTTCGAATCTTAAGAAGCTGTGACTACGACTTGAGAAAGTCATCACTGTTTAATATTGATACAAACTAAAAGCATTTAAATTATTTTAGTGCGATATATTAAAGAAGTTTTGAAGACATGCTCTATTGAGAAATAGAAAAGCAATTAATTTTGGTAATATTTGTCATAGTGAATAATTGGCATTTAAAGATACTTTACACAAATAGTGCACTATGTAAAAATCGACCTCTCCTATTGGTCGATCCATCTCGTATTACGATATGTCTGCGTGATGCAATCGGTTTCTATCAAGAGCTCTTGTGGTGTAGAGGTTTAGATCGTTGGGTCTCACCTGGAAAACGCGGGTTCGAACCCCGTTGCTTTTTTTATTTTTTTTAAAGATTATGTTTCTAAACAGCTTTTTTTTCTTGATTTTGGGTATGTCTTGGGTTAGATTGGGTTAGCACCTGGTTAGTTTCCTTTTCTTGAGCCCCCGTAGCGAGCGAAGCGAGCCGAGGGCCATGCGGATCGACCAATGAGAAAGGCCGATTTTTATATAGTGCACTATTTGTGTAAAGGATCTTATAATGCGAATAATTGCGTAAAATTGGCTCAAAGAGAACTCCGTAAAATTAACCGGGGTTCATGTACCAGGCGAAAAAACGTTTCATCAAATGTTTCCACAAACATCAAGTCTAGGGAAAAAAAGTGGAAGTAGATGAAAATAGTAATAAATTTACTACTAAAAATTGAAGAAAATCCAAATATTTTTATAAGATTATTTCCTTCATCGTAAAATGGAGCAATCAGACAGCCCGATTTTCTCAATATATTTTGTTTAGATAAGTGATTATTGCACTAGACCTGTTTAACAGCGATTAAACTGCGTCCTCCATATTGGATTTCGTTTTGTCGATTGTAGCTGATTCTTGGAATATCATGTGAAGTGTCGCGTCGCGTTGTTTTGAACGTTCTGAATGTGTTTTTGGTGCTTTGATCAAATTTAAAGTTACCGATAAATGATTTTAACGGCTTTTATGGATTTAATTTAACTAATTCAGGAAATAATCTAGCCGTATACCACTCAAACTATGAATGTAATCGATTAAGCTACGTTCAATATTTCACGCATGATTTTTCTTTTTGGCAAATAGTTTCATGCAAAATAATTTATAAATAAAAAACAGAGACCGCTTCGCGGTCTCGTGTTTTTATAAAATTATTTTACATTCAACATTTTCCAGAAAAAGTATCCTCAAAACATTGAACGCAGTTTAATCGATTACATTCAAAGTTCTCGTGATATAAAATATGAATAATCTCGAAATGCCTTTAAAAAGAGATTAAATATCCAAAAAATATATATTATGGAAGGATTTAAAGTAGTGATGGGCTTATTCGAATGAAAAATAACCTGTTATCCGGTTATTAAAATAACCTGTATTATTCGGTTTTCATTCCACAAGTATTCGAATGAAAAATAACCTGAACCTGATACGTACGAATTCAAATACGAACACGAAGGAACAAACCTCGCTGTCGCGTCGCGTCGAATGATCAACGAGCAAGGAGCGGTTTTAATTTAGTTATGCGTTATGAATATAGGGGTTATAGTGTAGATGCAAGTTTCGATGTTTTAGCTCGAATAAAAGATGAGTTTTAAAATTTCAAATGTACCGGTAAGATGTGGAATTGTGAAATGTGGAAGCCGAACTTGGGGGGTTGAAAACTAGCGAATATTAAATTAAGATTACGTAATTTACTTTTATTGCGTAGGTACCTAACATAAAAAGAAATATCCAATTTTCGGCGCTTGAATGCCCGAAAAGTGCAAATACAGCAATTTGTTGACATCTTCAAAGAATCAAGATAGAAGGCGGTCGCTTTTGATCCGGCCAGCCGATATTTTTTGTTGCGATTAACGAGCAGCCCCACATATTTATTATTTCTTTCATACACTTCTTCGTAATAAATACGGCCTGCTTTCCAATACATAACACCAATTATCACCTAATGTTTGTTTAGTTTTTAGGTTATATATTGGAATTTAGAATGTAGGAGCATACATAAGTCGTAATATAACTATAACAATATATGTACTATTAATTATTAATATTATTATAGTACTATAAATACATCGCCAGAGAGAAACACTTTTTTGCAAAGTAGATTTTCAATAATTTATGTTCATTACATGTAATCAACGCATCCAAGAATCATATTTTGGAGTTTAAGTATTTTTGATTGAAAAACGTAAAATGCTGTTTATTATATTTTGTTCAATAATATTGCGTAATCAAATATTTACTCGTATTCTATTGTTATTTACTTATTTATTAAGCTATGCTTAATAAGACAATTACAGCAGCTACGAGTTACGAATAAGATGCCGATGACCGATGACGCTGAACTTCCTTCCTAACCGGCTGCGATCGCTAACCTGAATGTATTCGAATGATTATTCAAATAATCATTCGGTTATTAATATTATTTGAATACAAATAATTCGGTTATCAAAATAATTCGGTTATGCCCATCACTAATTTAAAGCACATTTAGAGTATCTAGATATAAGGTTTTCAAAATTACGCCCACATCTAAATTAATGCAAAGAAAGGGATAAAAGGATTTAGGTTTGCCAAACTATGTTTTAAAAAATTAACCAAAAAAAAAATAGTTACTGCCCAGAGTGTTCGCGAAAGAGCTTGGCCTGGACGATGGGTCAGGCCGAAGAGATATGGCGGACGGCTCCGGGGATGAGACAGACGAGGCTCATGATACATGGGCCCGCGAAGAGTCTCATCAGGGGGCTGGTGCGCCTACTAAGGAAGGGGTGCAGAACACTGGTACGATTCTACACAAGGCACTGTAGGCTCAGACGACACTTGATTCTGCAGATAATTGTGAGAAGGGGGAGTGTAGATGATGCATAGAGGACGACGAGACCCCATACCTACTTACGGAATATCCCGCCTTTGCGTGGGCAAGATTCAAAATCTTTGGCGCGACGCTGGTCGGGCCAGATTCAGTGCGTCGTGTTAGTCTGAATGAGATGCGGGCTTTCTTAAGAAATATATATACACTGGCGAGCAAAAAACCTAGGTCACTTGGGAAACCAGAAAAAAAAGAGAAATAAATTCAATTTCGAAACAATTGATCTAGTAGGCGGTGAAACATTTGTCCTGCTGTATCATGTAAGCTAAATTTGACATTCAATAATGAATCAAAAGCCTTGTTTAGGTTTTTATGATTTATTAAGAAAAAAACAATAAGTTCAAATTTTCAACGAACTTCGACTTATTGCTATTCGGAACTAAAATAATGAATGAAACTTAACATAAACAAAAAAATATAAAAATTAGTAAAGTGTATTCCCTCCCCTTGCATTAATGACTGCTGAAGTCGTGGAGGCCTATTCTGAATCAAGTTAAGTATCACATTCTGGTCGATGTTATTCCACTCGTGCAATAACAACTCAATCAGCTCCTGGAAAGTCCTCGGGGCTGGTGTGTGCCTTCGGATACGTCATCCTAATTCATCCCAGACATGTTTAATAGGACTCATGTCTTGACTGAGTGCTGGCCAATCAAATCGTCTAATTCCTACCTGATCCAGATATTCGCAGACTATCCTGGCTGCGTGGGGTCTAGCATTATCATGCATAAAAATGCCATGTTTGCCCATACTAACCATAAAAGGTATCACATGGTCTTAGAGAATTTCTGTAATGTACCTGTGAGATGTTAGGGAGCCATTCTGTATGAAGCCCAACTCTGTATGGGTTCTGCAGTGATTCCTGCCCAAGCCATAACCGAACCACCGCCAAATGGAAGACGCTCGTCAACACAAACTGAGCCATATCTTTTTCCGGGTCTTCTCCGTACTCGTCGACGTCCGTCTGAGCCATTAAGGCAAAAACGTGACTCATCTGAAGACAGTACCTTGTTCCAATCATCATCATTACATGCCAAATGATTTCGGACAAAAGCCAATCTTCCAATTCGATGCCGCCGTTGCAATGGTGGCCCTGTAGCCATCCTTTTACAAAACAATACGTTACTACGAAGCCTTCCTCTAACGGTCCACTCGCTAACATTAACATTTCTAACTTCTTGAAGTCGATTTCGCAAAAAAACCTCAGAAGCTGTTCTATTTCGCAAACTTGTGGACACCAAAAACCAGTCATCTCCTTGGGTGGTGACTCTTTGTCTTCCAGATCCCGGTCTTCTGGTTATCAAGCCAGTCTCCTGATAGCGTTGATACACATTTCGTACAGCACATAGGCTTTTGCCAACAATTCTTGCAGTTTCACGTTTTCCCCTACCATCTTGTATCAACGATACAATTCTTGCCACAACAACAGGATCTAAGGGCATTATGAGCTGGTAAAGATATACTACAAACAGTATACCTTACAAATGACAGGTATTAGAGAGAGAAATCAACACTGAACTGAGAAATAAGCAACGATATTATAAATTTGAAATTGTACCGAATTCACGTTATATCTAAAAAGTCGTAAATACAGTGACAATTCGACAATCTGTGACAGATAACA
>MU181926.1:254526-290527 GCA_016904865.1 Pissodes strobi | reverse complement strand
GAAGACGATAAGGAAGAGAACATATAGCTTTATTGTATATTAACATAAAGTCTCTAATGTTCAGCAATCTTATTATTTTTGGAAATATAACAGGTTTGCCAAAAATAGGTGCGCTTACTTTATGTAACGTTCAACGCAGATTTTAAATATAGGGTAGAAGCAATAAGTGATAGCTGGCACATACGTCAATCAGCCTATGAAATGAACATGTTTTATTTGAATATTGTTTATGGAGGACAGGCATTTGCATTACTATTTTTGGAACTTCCTCTAATCGCCAAAATACCACATATTTTAGAGGTAAAATAATATTTCTCGTTCTTACTAATTCAATTCGCTATTACTTAGACGCTGGTTTGAAATAACCAGTAAACCCATAATTATCATTTTTATTCCTAAATAGGTTCCATTAAATTATGCATCATAATTTTTATTAAAGTTTTATTTCCCTTTTAGTGCTGAACCATAAATTTTGACACCGTAATAACGCATAATATCTAATTTTAGTATTTGATTTTATTAGGTAGAGAAATCTCGTAAAGTAAACGTTACGACTTGTTAAATTGTGAATGAGTTGATAATGCTGTAATTATATTGTTCTGCTTCTTTAACTCATTCAATAGTTCCCTTTCATTAAAATTGTTTATCAAATATGTAAGTAGGTATTGTATTACGCAGGTAGATTTTGATTATTTTTTAAACAAGAGCTTCGTTCAATAGGAGCTTTAGTTGATGGAATGGTCATTATTAAACGAGACACTTTATCAGCTTTTTTAAATACCAGGTGATTGTCTTAAAATTTGTATTATCACCAATAAAATGTAGTTAACTTTTTAGCCTTTAGTAATCAGTGAACAGCTAGATATTAATCCATTTAGGCCCGATACACCTGTCTATATCTTGATAACATTACCAAGAAGATAATTATTGTCATGGAAACAATTGTTCTAACAATGAAACAATAGTATCCGTGGTATTTATACATCGTCCCGGAAAAAAACTAGATCTTTACCTTTGCCACCTCTGACCAGTCGTCAGATTGATTTAAATTATTAAGATTTTCTGTCTATCAAGCTTGTCAACAATATACCTGCGTTAACTGTTAATCAAAACGCCATGTTATACATCTGTTTGATTGATAGGGACAAAATTAGGAATATTTGCAGATGAATTAGGGATTGATAAAAACACGGTTTTGTTGCCTAACAAGAAAACTTGTGGTCGGTCAAGTTTGCCCCCGTATTAAACAAATTTCAAAAATAAGTAAATCATAATTTTGCACACATTTTGCACAATTTTGCACACCACAAATAAAATTTTGCACCCCCACACAAGGAAAACTAGAGCTGTTTTTTAAACGGGGACAAACTTGACCGTCCCCCCCTGTCTGTTACAAAAATAAAATATTTTGATGCCACTCGATTCGGCTAATTTTGCATACCTATTTTCAAATTTTTCACACTCTTCTGGGGAAAGTTATGAGGTGTTAAAAATTTGCATTTTCTCTCCCGTTTGTCAAAAAGTTGAACATTTTTGATGCTGCTAGGTTCAACTAATTTTGCACAATTTTGCACACTTTTCTGGGGAAAGTAATGAGGTGTTAAAATTTGTATTGCCCCCCCCCCCCCCCCACCATGCTGCCAGGTTCAACTAATTTTGCACGATTTTGCACATCTATTTTCAAATTTTGAACACTTTTCTGGGAAAGTATTAAATTTGAATCACAAGGAAAAACTTTCAGCCTTGGAACAATAGCAGAACACGAGTCTGCAGGCTAGCTGCGCTGGAACAAGGTATGATGAAAGACTAATCAAAGTAGATCATTCACAGGTAATGTATCAGGTTCAATCAGCATTAGGGGACCAGGAGTTTGCCAAATCATGCAGATTTATATCCAAACATAGTAAATGAAAAATTATGATACCGTCTGTCGGGGTATATACGAAAATGATTTTATATTCCAACATGAATAGCTCAAAATTACATGGAGTAAAATCATATTAATATAATGCCTTGGCCTTCAAAAAGTCCCGATGTTGACCCGAGGGAGAGAGGGAGAACGTTTGGGGAAAGATGACCAAATTTATGTATAAACATGATTTTCGGCCTAGATCTCAAGAAGAATTTGTTCAAACAATTAATGAAGCATTGGATAATATAATACTGAAAGTGTAATTTTTAAGTATATCGCGAAAATTACAAGATATAATTGATAAGAACTATTCTATAATGTTTGTAAAATTTTGTTGTAAATAATAAAAATATACTCCTCCTTTACATGATATGTTTTTCTAGAAAGGTAGTATGCAACAAAAACTATAACAATCCTATTCACAGGTGCATAGAGCACCTGTGAATAGGATTTTCATTTTCATGGTGGGTATCTGTAACTGGTAACAATAATATGCTATATACTCAGATTATTCAATAAAGTTTTACTCTTTATAGTTCAGGAGATGTCTAGGAAAATGAATTTGTTTATCCTAGTCTTTTTTGGGCACTTGGTAAATTTACTAAGTCATATCGGACTTAAATAATTTAATTCTTTTGCTGGGAAGATATTGGAGTGCGCTAAGAATTTGGAAGTTTTAGAAACAAACTGATACTATTCCTTTACTTATGAGACGAGGAAGAATTTCTGAATAACAGAGAACAGGCCTCATATATCTGTAGTTCTTAGAGATGGGAAAGAATATTAAATATTAAAGTTTTGGGTTAGTTTGGATTATTTAATTATAGAGATGTTAATTGCTGAATAATAATAATGTCTCAGTGGAAATGTATGTATGAACTAATTTGTGCCTATCTTTCAGACTAATAACACAAAAATATAAATTATCAGAATTACCAGATGATGTTCTAAAGTATTTATTTAATATGATATAACAGTATCTTATGAGTATCTGTTTAATACTTCTCAAATATTACCATGCAAGTAAATAATTAATAATGTATGTTCCGTTTTCTGAATGAAATCTCTAGATGCAGCCGATCATTAGATAAGGAGGCAGCAACTCGTTGCGGCTACTTCAGTAAATAACTAAGCAAAAGACGAGAATTCTACCCAGGAGGTGAAAACCTGTTGAGATATTTAAAACTGTTACCTGTCTGTCGGTTAATAATTTCACTATATTATATCGAATTGAAAAAGCCACAGTGTATGTTACGAAACAGATATTCTGGTATCGATTTCTCTATTAATTGCTATGAAACTTTTTAGTATGCTAAGGAAAAAAAGAAATTAAGATAGATATATATGAAGGCATGTCTTAAATTAAACGTATTATTGGTATATTTATATCCTCCATCTCTATTTTTGAAACAGTTTTCAGTCATTAGTCATTACGGATATACATTTTACTAAAAAGTAAATCGATAATGGAATGAAATTGCGTTTTTAAATACAAATAGAATGCGATATGAGAAAAGTTCACCTTTTGCTTGTTGACGGGATCCAATTCTTGATGTTTATTCTTGAGATGTTACATATAGTATATATTTCTTTACACTGTACATAAGATTTATAAATTTTGGCAACCAAAATTTGTTACCTATACTCCTATATATCCTTACCTTACGACAGAGGTCTGAACTTTTCAAGCTTTAAAGCCGTTTGTGCAAATTAAAATCCGGGAGTTGAAAAATTCTCCACAAATATGTCAAAATGTAATCAAACGTTTCACTTTTCAATGCAAAAGTGCATTCACCGAAGAATAAGATATTTGCAAAACCTTCTTTGCCAGTGCTCTATACCTAAAAATTTTAATTTTTACGTTTTGTTGGCATGCAGTTATGTATCATATGAGACGGAGTCTTTCACGCTCTTGTGTGTTTCAGAGAAAATGTGGAGGGTTGCTGTCTTACGTTTCGTCTCTGATCAAGAAAGTGTATTCGTATTCAGTCTGAGTTAGATAAAAATAAATTGTTATTTGCTAGTAGCAACATGTCGCCAGTTTTGCATAAATGTTTCACGATTTTGTAATTATATTTATATAGCTTTCCGGCTCTCATTAGGCTAGATTAAAATGAAATAAAGCCCGATAGTCAGACGACAACATCTTTATTCATAACACCATAACCATTGTTTAATACTGATCGTTGCTTTATTAGTGGCAATATTACGACTGTGCTTCTATTTTCTGCACTATTAGTGGAAATAGTATATATCATTACCAGTCCGGAAACTAGGCTTTTCCGGTGCGTGCCCAACAGTTTCTGGAGTGAGGCGTAGCCGAACACCGGAAGTCGTGCAAGCACAGGAAAAACTGTTTCTGGACGTGTAATAAACGATATTTTTCATAATACCTCTCTGAAATCAAAACATAAATATAAAATTAATATAATTTTACGTATCCAAAATCATGTAATAATACATTTTTTATCCGATCGGACGAAAAACTACACCTTTCCGATGTGTTTTCTCACCGTAAAAGTCATCATTCCAGTATATTGTATTCGTTGCTTAGCAACATGCAATAACTGTACGAGAATAGGCAATAACTGTAATGGATTTGATCAGAAATAAGGTTGCTACATTACTTCAAAGTGTTTTTAACTTGTGTTATATATATTTAAGTTTTTCCACTGTTACCAACACAAAATGGCCAGCTTTAATTTTTTAGTACACCGTATGGTTAACTTTCCTCTCAGCAGAGAAAGATTTAGTAATGAAAAGAAGCCAATTAAGAATATGGCGAAAGTTAATGATTTCAATACTAACTTAATAAATAGACTAATTATTAATAGGCATTTGTTTAGAAAAACCATTCGTGATTCCACTTCTTTCGTCAATCAGGAAGAAAATACAAAATATGTCTCGATACCATATAATCCTCAGTATACTAGAGGACTCCAAAAAGTCTTTAATGAAGTAGGTTTAAAATCAGTATACCAAACTCAGTTTAATATTAGGAAATTGTTAGGGGTCCAAAGGAAAAAATTGAAATATTAGAAAGAAGTGGAATATATGAAATTGGATGCATGGATTGTAACCAAAAATATGTTGGGCAAACTAGAAGATATATACAAACGAGATTCAAGGAACACATAGCTCATTTAAAGTATGGTAGAACAGAAAAATCAAGTGTTGCCGAGCATGCTTTTGATAATAATCATAGAATAACAATTAAAAATTTAAAATTAATTCATAATATAACTGATAGGAGATTATTAGACGCATATGAAAGTATGGAAATTTTTAAATGTAAGAATAGTTTAAATAGAGATAGAGGGCCTATTCCGTATAGTCCATTGTATTGGTTGATCGAGCGTGACTAGTGGGATTCCAGGATTCGTTGCTTTGGTTCTGCTTGACTAAGCAAACATTTAAAATAAAAGGGAGTTAGGTAGATTTTAAACTTAGTTTTAATCATTCCCTGATGATGCTAACATGGTTAGCGAAACGCGCGTCGTCTGCAAAAATTCTGTTTCGGTATTGTGGATACAACTCCCCTTTAGTGCATGTTGCCGAAGGTTCCAAACCCCAATATAGTAAATTATATGATTATTGTAATATCTCTTTTACAGCTAACATATTTGCATTCGTATGGGTTTGAATGTCCATTTTATTATATAATTCTTTTTAATGATAATAGCGATAATAGCTGTACATATTAATAATGTTAATATATACAAGATAACAACTAGAATTCACCTCACTAAGATCTAGTGTCGTCGCCAAGAGGATTTTGATGTTCAGGAATAAATGCATATGCCTCAGTCACTATTTCCAATAAAAAAAAAAAACGTTGCTGCTGATAAAGAGTACGTCCTTCCACCTAAGCTCCACTAACATTATATAACTTCTCGAACAAAGAAAACTTCTTGATGAATGCAATTCGAGAAAAATGCATAAAAGGTTGCACTGCAACTAAATTAAAGAACGAATGGAGATTTATTTTCGGGCATTGGCAGTTTAGTCATAGATATTGAAGATAGTCAAATAATAATATAATGTGGTTACGCCTCGAAAACCATAGGATATATTGGCCAAGAAACACCATGTATTTATTAAATAGTACTAAAAGTGATTTGCTTGTAGTTGTTCGAAACTGGTCACAGAAAATATCTTCACGATCCCAATTGAAAATCAAACTACCATCTTCCGAAAGAGAAATTTGCTTTTGAACTTTTATTTATATAAGATATAGACCAAGAAACAGCATGTATTTATTAAATGGCACTACTACTGCTTGTGGTTACCATCTGCGAAGAGAGAGTCAATGCATTTAAAATAATTTTTTTAAAACATTTCCTAAATTGTTTGAAACGCACATTCTGCCGAACGCTAATGATATTTAACATCTTACCGCTGATTTACAACAACAGTCTGTATGACGAGACTTGAAAAGTCGAAACCGGTCACAGGTGGTTGTTCCATTTGCTATAACTGCTGCTTTACTGAACACAAGTCTATATTATGTAGAGGTATGTTATACTTAATTATTATTTCCCTTGTATCGTGACTTAATTTCAAATGCCAAAATTTCTCCTAACAACAGTATAATTGAAATGAATTTAAAATAATTAGAGCTTTAATGAACTCGTGCTAAAACATTTAAAACATATTTAAGTTTTTCGATATTGACACTCTAAATAAGAATGGCCAACAAATAATTATAATGAGCATCCAAATCGAATCAACTTATACACTTAGCATCTTATTTTTTTACTTAAGCCAATGCTATTTAGATGTAAGTGGTTGTGCGTAAACTAACTTGTCACCAAGTCATCGGCTTGAATTTATCATCAATATGTTTAATGTAAATTTATTTTGTATGACATTTTGCATAAAAACATTTGTGTCGGTGGCATAAATGAGAAATGGGATGCTATTCTTTAACTTTAGCCTGAGTAAAAACAGTTTTGTTTTTATTTAGCCAAATATCTTAATATTATCTTCTGTGAAAAAATAGTGTTTAGTTGAGGTAATCAAAGGTCGAGCGATCCAGAAACAATCGCATAAGTGTGACGTAATATCACCCTCAGAAACTAAAACTTTGCAGTTTTAACGGTTTTGTTTCTTTGGAAACCATACTAAAACTATTCAAGCAAGTTCATCATCATCAACTTCATCAACACCACCATCATTATCATTCTCATCAGTTAACCTTCCTGTATTCATTGCTTTATGTAGTTTTTCTTCATCCTTCTCCATGTATCACAACATTGCGCTGCTCATCCAGTTTCCTTGCCGTGGTTTGAGTCGTCTTCTTTTTATTTTGTCCCATTTGGTTAGACTTGATGTCTGATCTCCACTCTGTATTTGTTTTACTCAAATAGCATTTGTCATTCTTGCCTATTGCATCTATTTCATTGTCGCTTTCTGATTTGAAACTCGGTCTTTGAGAAAGGTGCCGAACATCGCTTGCTTCTATATTCTTTGTGCCTCAGGTATTTCATGTATCGTTTTTTTCACTTTTAATATCTCTGCTGTACTGGAGATATACATTTATTAAAAGCCTTTCTTTTAAGACACTAAGAGAGCGGACGTATTTAAGTTTGCTGAAAGCTACTCAGGCTAGTTAAACGGTTTGCTCTCCCATGCGTCCTAAGCAAATATCGTATTCTAGATGTTTACACGGTGGCTATTGTAGCTATAGCTATGTTTTTTTTTTTGGTTCGTAAAATGTGTCATTATGTCATTATTGGGGTTTATATCAATTTTAGTCTAGCGTCTATATCTTCAACGTCTATGATAGTTTTTGTAAAAAGTATATAAATATGTGAGAGTAGGCAGAAAGTGTTCCTTTATTTTGTGATATATTCAGTATCTCTTTCGCGCTTTGATTTATCACCTTTAGCAAATGATGGTTTTTAATGTGTTGTTATCTTCATACAATTTAAGTAATATTCTACAATCTACAAGACGTTATCTTGATAAATGTGGTGCCCTTAATTGTTTTCTAAATTTATGGATTTCCTCCGAATGACATTCAAGCCTTTATTCTTTTTGATTACTCTTGTTATTTCGCTCTTGTTGAATTGTGCTATATCAGCTTTCCGAATACCTCCCTTAATTTCCTCGTTCAAGCTTTTCAATAATGTAATGGTCTCATATTTTTCATAGGTTCCTTCGTTCGTTCAAAAGATCCCTTGTGTTCTGGATTATTTTTTTCATTATTGTTCTTAATCGTGTACCAACATTTGTTATCAGCCTCTTCCAGAGCATTTACTAGGTTGGTAAAATTTTTATTATCAATGTTTTTACTTTATCGTGTACATTTAAGCTTTTATTGGTAGTAATATTTTCTGGAAGGTTCCATTTTCCATTTCCTATTATCCATCCTAAGTATCATTTATAAAACCTCTAAAAGTTTACTACTTAATTAAACTTATATTTCATGTTCTTGGGTTATAATTTTGAGTTTACATCCAATTCTATGTATCTATCACGATCTTTTGGCATTTTAAAATGTCTTCCATTGCATATACTTCTATTAGGTGGTATATGCATAAGCCTACTCGCATCGTCCGGTGAAAGACCACCCCACCAGAATTGGGAAGCGCTAAGTGGTTTTCCCAAATCACGTTCCGCATTCGCGCTGGTGGTCTCGGGTTCCACAGTAGGAATATATGGACATGATGGTGCTTTCAGGATCAAAATATTCCGGAAGTAAACTCCCCGGCCATTCGGATCTCCGGGCGCTGGGTGGCCCTGGGAGTCCTTCATTCCGCATTTCACAGACAGCAAAGATACCGAACCAATTTAGAATAGATTTCTGCAACATAAGAGGCCTAAATACAAACATAAATTCGGAACACCAACATCTACAAGCAAATAGACCACACATATTAGCCCTTACAGAAACACAAGTATATTCTACAACAACAACAGTGAACTACCTCTATCCTGGTTACGACTTACATACCCGATTTAGATATAAGTTCGGAATATGCCTTTTTGTCCGAAGCGACCTTTCATGTCACCGCGAGGAAACACTCGAACCGAACAACCTTGACGTCATGTGGCTCAAGTTCACCGCCAAGGGATTAACCAAGTTTATATGTTGTCTCTATCGCCCTCCGAGCGATAAAGCCTACCAAAGATTTTTTTCAACACTAGCTACCACTTTTGACTCAATACAGGTCGATCACCCCAGTTTAGAAATAATCGTTCTGGGAGACTTCAATGCCCACAACACCAACTGGCTCAAACATCACAACAAGACCGACAACGAAGGTAGAGAAACTGAAGCATTTGCCATCAGCTGCGGGCTTACTCAACTTGTAGACGAACCAACTCGAATCTCAGAGAGGGGCGAATTCGCCGCCCTCCTGGATCTTTTTCTGACCACCAATCCTGACCAGTACAAGGTTACAGTTGGTCCGCCATTAGGTACCTCCGACCACAAACTTATTACAACGGTTTGTGAATTGCCACCCATACAGAAGAATCCACCATTGCCTCGCAAAATCTGGCATTACAATTCTGCAAACTGGGACGATCTAAGGCAGTTCTACCTAGATTTTCCTTGGCTCGACGTCTGCTTTGCCACTGACGACCCGTCAGACTGCTGCGAAGAGATCATGCAAGTAATCTCCTCAGGAATGGAAGCATACATCCCAAATTCCATCAAGTTACCCCCTGTATGGAAAGCCCCGGTTCGACAAAAGATGCGAAAGAGCCGTAGGAAGGAAACAACAAGCCTATAAGTACTGGCAGCAAAATCAGACCGCTGAAAATCGCAATTATTTTATCGACGCGAGAAACGAGTGCAAGCGTGTGATCGACGAAACTAAGGACAAACACAATCAAAGGATCAGGAATAAACTTTTGCAATGCCCCAGTGGTTCCAGGAATTTCTGGTCGGTAGCAAAGGCAGTAAGTAACAACTTTACAAAAACGTCTCTCCCACCTTTGACGGACGAACGTGGCATCACGGCGACTACAGCCAAGGAAAAAAGCAAACATGCTCGCCAAAATATTTTCATCGCACTCTACCTTAGACGTGCCTCAAGGCAAGACTCTCCCCACTATACCGAACATCAACACTACCATAGCAGAAGTCAAGTTTTCTCACCGTGATATTCGCAAAATCCTTAAAGAACTAGATACGCAAAAGGCATCAGGACCGGAGGGAATACCTGCCATCGTGCTAAAGAACTGCGCCAACGAACTAACACCCGTTTTTTCAAGGCTTTTTTCTCTTTCTTACAGAAAAGGGATTTACCCATCCTCTTGGAAAGTCGCTCGAGTGCAACCTGTTCCAAAAAAAGGCAAGAAAACCACGCCCTCAAACTATCGCCCAATTGCCTTGCTTCCAATAATCTCCAAAGCCATGGAACGTGTAGTCAACCAGCAACTACTAAAGTACCTCGAGAGCAACAGAATAATCGGCGATAATCAATACGGCTTTCGCAAAGAGAGATCGACAGGAGATATATTGGCCTATGTCACTCATATATGAAGTAGGGCAATTGAAAACTACGGAGAGTCTCGAGCGATTGCGTTGGATATTTCAAAGGCATTCGACAGAGTTTGGCATGACGGACTGCTCAACAAACTGCCGTCCTTGGGACTGCCCGCCTCTCTCTGCAGCTGGCTGGCCAGTTTCCTTAAGAACCGATCCCTACACGTTGCAGTCGATGGACACATCTCGGACACATTCACCATCAACGCGGGCGTGCCTCAGGGCGCAATACTTTCACCAACTCTGTTCCTCATCTATATTAATGACCTGCTGATCGAAACGAATAATCTTGTTTACAGTTTTGCAGATGACAGTACCCTTGTCTCCCACTTTAGATCAGAAAAACCCTTACCAGCGACTGGGACTCATCACCGCAGACAGGAGCAGATTACAGCAATTAATCAAGATCTGGAGAAAGTTCAAACTTAGGGCGACCGAAATTTGGTTCAGTTCAATGCAGCAAAGACCCAAGCAGCAACGTTTACTAAGAGGGCCAATACAGCGGGCCCTGACATCATTATGGCAGGATCGACCATTCCTTCATCCTCGTCAATCGGGCTGCTGGGTGTCTCGGTCAACAGCAATATGTCATGGCATGACCATGTTGCCAACATCGCAAAATCAGCCTCCCAGAAGCTTGGTGCGCTATTTCGCAACAAAAAACTCTATACACCGCAGCAGTTGCTCTTGCTGTACAAAGCGCAAATAAGACCGTGCTTAGAATATTGCCGCACCAAAGCACACCCTAAAGCTGCTGGATTCCATTCAGAAGAGGGCTGTGCGTCTCGTCGGCGATCCGGAGTTGACCCGGAATCTGGATAGTCTGGAACATCGCAGACATGTGGCCGAGATGTCTCTGTTTTACAGATACTTTCACGGCAGATGTTTCCAGGATTTGGCCCGCATAATCCCGCCCCTGGCAACTCCTGTCAGACAGTCCCGACAGACGGCAGGAGCGCACCAGTTCGTCGTACAACTAGAAACACCTAGAACATCGCTTTACCAGAACTCCTTTGTCTGGCGCACTGCATCACTGTGGAACTCACTTCCAGGACATCTGTTTCCCACTAATTACAACCTACAAATATTCAAGAACCGTGTCAATCAACATCTTCGCACACACACCGCTCGTCGAGCGCCATAGGATCTCCCTTTAGTGTGTATGCCACTGCCATAAAAAAAAAATTACATCTTGACTTTCCACCCCATTCTTCTCCGTGTCTATTACTATATTTCTTCACACTTGCATCTAAGTAAACTTGTTCAAATTCTTCTTTAGTATTAATCTTATTATTTATTTGTTATTAGCTGTTTATTAATACCAACTCGTTAAGATATTTAAAAAATGCCCTCCTAAGAAGAATGGCAGCGTCGGTGGTAATGTCTGGAGGTTTCCATTTTCCGTTTCCTATTATTCTTCTAAAGAATAATTTTTAAACTCTTTGAATGTCTACTTCTTAACATTAACTCATATTTCTTGTTTTTGCGTTATATTTTGACTTACCTGTGCTAGTTAAGTGACCCTAATTAAGCTGCAAAAAATCAACGGAAAAAGGGGGAAATACTCAACGATTCGGGAAACAAATCTGTTCCCGTTGTCAAGAACGATAAAATCTAAAAATTAAAATGGTTAGTAAATACAATAAAATAGTAAAAAGCTCTTGCAGATTGTCAAGCTTTGAACTGACTTTGACAAAGCTTGACAATCTGCAAGAGCTTTTTACTGATTTATTGTATTTACTAACCATTTTCATTTTTAGATTTTATCGTTCTTGACAACGGGAACAGATTTGTTTGCCGAAACGTTGAGTATTTCCCCCTTTTTCCGTTGATTTTTTGCAGCTTCGTTAGGGTAACTTAACTAGCACTTGTGCTGTTTACACCCTGGAGCCAGAGCAAGCGGCTCTAATTGGAGAGAAAACCCAAACAATTTTAAGGTAAAACATGATTCCTTCACAACAATATAGAATATATCTATATTTTGACTTTCCATTCTTACCTGTATCTATCACGACGTTTTGAAATTCTAAACTGTCTTCCATTTCACATACTCCTATTATATTTTGACTTTCCACCCCATTCTTCTCCTTACCTCTTACTATGTTTCTTCACGCCTGTACTTAAATAAATTTGATCAAGTTCTTCTTTAGTATTAATCTTTTTGTTAGTTTTTTTTGTTAATGGTGGTTCATTACTACCAACTCTTAAAGATATTTCAAAAAGACTCTCCAAAGGAGAACGGCGACATCGGTTTCCTACATGCAAATCCCTATTTTTTAGATTTACAATAAAGAGAGGACGTTTGTCCAGTTATTTGTTAAGGTCCACCATAACAAAAATAAGAATATTATCAATATCTTGATTAGTTCTATTAACGCTACCGTACGATTGTCTGCGGCGCCGTTTTGTATGGACAAATTTGCATTCTGCCTAATGTTTTATGAGTTTTTCATATTCCCTGTCATTGTCTCTAAAATTCTCAAGGCTCCAAATATGCAGAACATTTCGACGCTTCTTTAGTTGCTTTTTTTTGAATTTAAAGGTCGTAAATGAACGACTTTTGTAAAGTAATCTTGAAAACCCCATACAAATTTGTAATCTATATTCGGTTGCTTGCAACTAACTGACCGTCTCTCATATCAATCTGACACTTGAACATGAAGTTATTGGAATGCATAGGCTTCACCAGTAACTTTTTGCTTAGTAGCAGTGTAGGATCTTCACATACCCAAAGGAAAGTAGAAATAATTCTCGGTGTGCAAAGGCGTACTTCAGGTTAATTTCAAAAACAGCTTTGCTACGAAGTTTGGTTCCAATCTAAAATTTAAAAAACAGATGCAAAATAAAAGGTCAACCTAAACCTAACCGCAATTTGTACAGGGTCATTCCTTATATTTATACAGCGTTTAGCGCGGTTATTATGCGAGGTGGAAAGAACTTTAAATAAAAAATTTGTAGGGATCATCTTAAATCGCCAGAAAATGTTCCAAAATATTATACAGAACTATGGTAAAGTTGATAAAAAAACACAAACATTGTAAATTTTTAATGGAACACCCTGTATATTTAAACAAATATTAATAGATCTTTTTTATTCTGTATTCAAAAATATATAATGTGTTCCATTCTGCCGTTTTTGAAATATTTGCATTTTAAAAACTATTGAAAATGGGGCAGTTACATTGAACAATTGCTTATTTTCATAAAATATTTTATAAATATTGTTAATTATTTGGTTCTAGTTTAATTATTGAAAATAAATTAATAATATGTTATAATTATAGTAATAATATGTTAATCCTATCTTATTTGTTAATTAAAAATAATAATAACTGCGATTTAGTTAAACAAAATAATCACGTTTTTAAAATGCAAATATTTCGAAAGCGGCCAAACCAAATATGAACACATTACCTATATATTTTAGAATTCAGAAAAGAAAGATCTATTTTTTTTGTTTAATATACAGAGTGTTTCATTAATGATTTACAATGTTTGAGTTTTATATCAACTTTGCGATATCCCTGTATTATATTTAAGAACATATTCTGGCGATTTAGGATGATCCCTACAACTTTTGTATTTAAAGTTTATTTCCACCGCTTAAAATAATCGAGCTAGACGCTGTCTAAATATAAGGAAGCAACATTTAATGAAAACTGCATAAAGAAGACTCGGTGGAAACACCGGAAGAACTCTGACAGATATAGATCGGGACCCTTGGGGACAAGACTACAATATAGTGATGAAAAAATGCAGCTGGCCATACCCTACCAAGAATTACCAATGGAGGGATTAGAAGTGATAACGGACACACTGGTTCCCACCCACACGGCCCTGAAAATGAATCAGATAGCTGTTGGAAATGTCACGCTTTTTGCCGTGTAAGAACTGTTGACCGCGGCAAAAAGATTAAGGCATCAAGACCTGACCAAATTCCCTCGGAGGTAATGAAATTGGCAGCTATAATAATACCAGAGACAATCCTTGGAGTCCTAAGTAGAGCTCTAATAGATGGCATTTTCCCAAAACCCTGGATAAAGGGAAAAATGGTTCTTCTCAGAAAGAAAAAAAATAAGCCTATGGAATCACCTTCCCGATTGTATCGATGCTCGATACAATCGGAAAACTACTAGAGCACCTTATCGCAAAACGGCTAAATAACAGCATCGAGCAAAATAATGGCCTTTCCCAACTCCACTTTGGCTTCAGGAAAAAGAAATCTACGGTAAATGCAGTAATGCAGATCATAAAAATAGCCGTTAGTGCAAACAGAGTAGTTAACCGGCAAAAAATTTTATGACTACTAATAACCTTAGACATAAGAAACGCGTTCAACTCATTAAATAATAGGCAAAACATAATAACGGCACTGAAAAACCTACCCGTAGACAAGGGGCTGGAATTCTTTTACAGAGGCTAGAACACTACTAAACGTTAACAAAAAGCCATTTATCTATATAAAATGACCTAGAATTATAATTGCACATTTATTTAGCTCCTCCGGCACCAGTAGTTTGTCCGATAGGGCGCTAATGGTTTCTCCTATGCATAGGTACGCGAAAAGGCATTATTTTACTTTCAAAATCTGCATCTAATCTAAATTAGCCAAATATAGGCATATAGGCTTACCTTTTTGGATCATATAAAACGTTTGCATTCATTCCAATATTTAAATATGTCATCCTAAATCAAGATTTAAATTTTCTACATGCAGGGTTTCTCCAAGAAAATGCTCATTCTCTAGAGAAATATTGTGTTCTTTTGCCAAACGTATCTAATAAATCATTCCTAGGCAGTAGAAAGAAAAAATAATACTGTTCACTAGCCAAGTCAGAAATATAGTCTTTCCACACTATTTAGCTTTTGATTCATATTTCTCGCCAACTAATTATGCATGAATGCCTGGAGGATAATTAAGATGTTGCTGAGATTTAGTACCGAAATAACCTAGATGTGTCTGTTTTGAGAAAATAATAGAATACAATCTTTGATTTGGAAGACTAGAAACTTTTCGCAATTCAGATTATGTAGATTTTTATCAGAGGGTGCTTCATTTTTCATTTTCTTAAGAAACTGTATAATAACTTATATTTGCTATGAAATAAAAGTAAGCATTTGCTTTAAGTATTTGCTCTAGATCAAAAATATTTAAATAACTCCATTTTTAAAATTAAAATTTCAGAAGGGACATGGCAGATTTGTTATGTATTTTGGTCCTCATACCAATTTAATCATTGTGCCAAAATCCTAGCTCTATTCGCACTGTGCGCCAAGGTAGTGGGAGAAATGACGAACGATCGTGCGCGCGAGTCGGAGAAATTTGGATCTTTATTCAGCTACTATTGGAATACATCGAAAACGGGTCTGGTGTCATATAAGCACTGTCGATTTTAAAGATTTTTTTGGGTTCAGTGGAAAGATTACATCAAATGGAACACATTAATGCAAAAAATTTGCGGATGAAGCACTTTTGACGCCAAAAATTGAAAAAGAAATATCATAAATGAGGCAGTTTAGTGACATTTAAATGCGAAAACTCTCCCAATATGACGTTAATGATGAAAATTTACTTGCAATATTGTCAGACGTGGCTAACCTTCTTGATTTTCAAGAAAGCAAATTGCCAAGTCCAGAAGTATGTTTCATAAATTAGAGGTGCGCCATTGTTCCTTATATGCCTCAGATTAACCAAATAAGCTGCCATTTGTCTGTTAACTAACCCAAACTAACCAAAACTAATTCAGACTAATGCAAAGTAACCCAAACTAATCAAAACTAGTCCAGACTAACGTAAACTAACCCAAATTGACCAAAAGTAACCCAAGTAATAAAAGTTTACTTACGGTACCCTGTCGACTAAATTTGTTCATTTCCCAGTAAATGCCCTAGATCAAGTACATTTGTCTTAAAATGAAATAATTTTAAAAGACAAGCGCGCTACGCACGCTTGTCAGTAAATCAACCACAGCTAATCTAAAATAACCAACACTAACCCAAATTAGCCAGCACTAACCCAAACTAACCAAAACCATCCCAGGCTAATACAAACTAACCAAGACTAACTAAAACTAACCCAGGCTAACCATAATTAACCAAAGTACAGAGACAAGCGCGCGTAGCGCGCCTGTCTCTTCGCTATTCCAATCTAATCAAAACCAACCGAGCCTAACCAAAACTAACCCATACTAACCAAAACTAACCCAAACCAACAAAAACTAATCCGAGCTAACTCAGACTAACCAAAAGAAACCCCTACTAACCAAAACTAACCCAGACTAACCCTAATTAACCAAAGTAAAAAGACAAGTGCGCTACGCGCGCTTTTCTCTTCGCTATCCCGAAACAAGCAAATCTCACCCAGACTGACCAAGACAAACCCATACTAACCAAAGCTAACCTAAACTAACCCAAACTAACCCTAATTAACCAAAGTAAAAAGACAAACGCGCTACGCGCGCTTCTCTATTCCCTATCCCAACCTAGGCAAAACCAACCCAGACTAACCAAAACTAACCCATACTAACCAAAACTAACCCAGACTAACCCTATGTAACCAAAGTATATTCCAAACTAAGTAAAATCAACCCAGAGTAACCAAAACTAACCCATACTAACTAAAACTAACCCGAACTAACCAAAATTAACGCAAGCTAACCCAGACTAACCAAAACTAACCCATACTAACCCAGACTAACCAGAACTAGCCCATACTAACCTAAACTAACCAAAACTAACCCTAATTAATGTATTCCAGATTAAGCAAAAATAATCGAAACTAACTTTAATTAGCAAAAAAAAACAGTTTTATTTGCAATTTGTATGAAAAGAAGCTTTATATTATGTTATTATTAACATTTGCGATCATACCTTAGGACAAAGTGTACTGGAATTGTGTTTATTAGGAAAAAATGCAATTTATTTTGAGAATATGTGCTCCATCCGCAAATTTTTTTGCGTTAATGTGTCCCATTTGATGTAATCTTTCCATAAAATCACCCCCCCCCCCCCCCCACCGTATTATCTGCAGAACTAATTATATTGCACTAAAATAAACAATTTTTCTTGAATGTTCAATCGATGTACTTGACGTGATGCGTATCTAAGAAATTCGCCACATTTTGTACCACCAGATGTCGCGTCGTGTAACGCACATAGCGAATAGGGCGTGACTAGAGATTGAGGCCGAAAGTAGAGATTTTGATGTTTCGCGCATATATTATTGTGGTTAAAAATAAAAAAATGGTAATAATTTTAACAGGTAACTATCATATTACACTAAGAAAATGTTTTAGAGATTGCACCAAAGTCCTATTTGTATAGGTTGTACCTAGTATGTGAGGACAATTCTAAAATAATTCACATTATTATGATGATATCAGTTATTAAAATAATCAACTTTTACATTACACAAGCTATATACCTCTTTATTATAATTAAAAGAAAGTCAAACTGGACAGTGTGCGTTGGTTACGAACTAAGATAGATGTAAAGTGGTCAGTTGCAATAAAGTCACACCAAATATTCATAATGACAGAAACTGGGCTGACGGACAGCATAAGTGATGCAAAGCTTGGTTTGGACGCTTCTCTAAGGTGTGTGATTCTTCCCTGGATATTATATTTATTTATTTATTGACGGACAATGTCCATTTACAGAGTGATCCCTTAAACTAGACTGGAGCCTATACAATCTTAAATCTAAACAGGAAAGGAAATAAAAAAAGGAAAATATGATAAAATAATAAGAAGACAGAACATTATTTAATAGAGATAATCAAACATTTTTCAGCTGCAATAGCTGTCGAAAAAACAGTCTCTGAGTGCAGAAAAAATCAAGATGTACGTGCTGGTAGCAAGATCAGCAGAACGGGGAACAAATGAATGAGCCCCATAACTGGTTCGATGAAAGGGTACATCAAATATTTGGCGTCGGGTAATTCTTGATGGAACATACAGTCCAACCTCAGCGAGCAGATATGGGCCATCCACCAGTGAATTGAGCACCTTGAAGAGGAGATGAAGATCTCTGTGTGTTCTTCTAACAGACAATGGTAACATGTTAAGCCTACGGGTCTACGGCACAGGGCGTCATAGTGAAACTCGTCATTGTTAAAAAAATCGTACTTTTTATAATGAAGAAATTCTTTCTCTTTGTACACCCTCAATCCTGTTGATATGGTTAGCGTAATGGGGGTTCCATACTGAAGAGGCATATTCCAAGTGTGTTCTAACCAGACTACAATCAAGAATTTTGGGAAAAACAATAGTAGAATTTCTTTTAAAGAACCCCAACATCTTCATGGACTTGCTTGCAATATTTGCCACGTGTTCAACAAATGATAGCTCCGCGTCAAGGACAATCCCAAGATCCCTGATAGACTCGAAGGGTGGTAGGATCTCAACGTCAATGACGTAATCAAAAATTGTGGGCAACCGCAATCTAGAAAATTTCATAAGCTTGCATTTAGATGTATTGATCACCATTCCACTATTGTGGCACCACACTGCAAATTTGCTTAGGTCCTCCTGAAGTGCCAGACAGTCATTAGGACTGACAATTATATTTAACAATTTCAAATCGTCGGCAAACAGGATGAATTTGAAAGACCAAAAACAAGAGGAAACATTATTACGATATACATATTGAAAATAAGAAGCCCAATGTGAGACCCCTGAGGGACCCGGATGGGACAGAGATTTCATGGGACAAAAATTTGTTCACTTGCACCACCTGAGTTTGACCAGTAAGATAACTTTTAATCCAATTGAGCATAGGGCCAGATACTTCCAAGGTATGGAGCTTGCATAATAATATAGCGTGGAGAACCCTGTCAAATGCCTTGGAAAAGTCCGTATAAACAGAATGATCCTCCGCACCCCTTTCCAAGGCCAATCACGTACTGAGAATAAGCAAGAAGGTTGAGCTCAGTACTCCTACCCAGGCAGACGCCAAATTATTCGCTGAGGGGACAGGATCGAACTCAGATTTTTTATATGTCCCACAGGCCTATAATATACCCGCCAAGGTATCGTAACCTGTCATATGGCTTATAGCGTCAATGTTGTCAAAGTATCGAAACGCACACTTGGTGCACTTCACGACACTTTTAGACAACGCAGTAGTACTTCCACGGTCGTTAATGTAGAACTACAATAACTACTACTTTTGTGGCTCTCCGGCCGGGAGTCGAACCCGAGTCTCCCGAGTGACAGGCGGAGATACCTAGATACAAGATTCTCGAAAGCCTTAGGAATAACATTTATAATACAGATGGGCCTATAATATTTTATGTTGGTTCTGTCACCAGCTCTGGACTTTCAAAAGTGAGGAAAGAGGCCCCGTCCCAAGGACTCATTGAAGATGAGGTGCAGAGGTCTAGCAAGGATAAATGAACAGTTTTTAAGTAAAGTGGGGTGGATGTTATCCGGCCCAGGCCCCTTGTGAATGTTTAAATTAGTCAACTCGGAATAAATATCTGAAATTGAAATAGAATGATTGTGATGTTTATATTATTAGATGAAATCACTTTTGTGCCCTCAGGACGAGTGGAGGAATATGCAGAACTAAAGTACCGCGCAAAATGCTTGACTGTCTCAAGACCCATATCGACACTACCATTATACAAACACACAACAAAACAACAACGTTTAAAATTCACAAAATTCCAAAACTGCCAAATGTCATGCTGAAGGGAGGATTCAATAATTTGAACATAACTATTATAGCATTTACGGGAAAGGATACCACATTGTAAACGAAGGTTAGAGAACAACTGATAATCTTGAGCAGACCTGCTTGATTTGTAGGTTTTGTGCTTTTTTTTTTAATGGCTAGGTCGATCAGGTCCCGTGGTAATTTTCTGCTGGCAACTTTCTTTTACTGGAATAGAGATGTCCATTGTATGATATAATATGTCATAGAATATGTTTAACATGGTTCGAACACTCATGCTGGAGAACAAACTATCCCAACAGAAAGTACTTATGTAATCATTAATGAGTAGGTAGGTAGTTACCAGATCTAAAGTCATAATAAAATTCATTGGCCTGCCGACTTGTAATACAAAAATCTTTAGAAATTCCTAAATTAAAATATAAAGGTGGATGATAATAATCATCTTACTAACTATATTTACCAACGTGTTTTTGTAACTCTTAAATATTTATGTAAAAGGTTTGTTTCAATAGTGTATTTTTAAATCGTACTGTAAAAATATTAACATCTAATTTTTTAAATAAGGATATACATGATGAACAGTTTTTTCATCTCTTGTAAAACCCAATATGATGAAGATATGTTCTATGTTGCTGTGGAGGATTCATGTTTGTCAGACAAATTATTGCCTATTCCTTCACCCCAGTTTAAGACTTTTTGCACAAGGGCTAATTTAATGACCTTAACAAAGCTGCAAAACCTCGACGTTTCAGAGAACAAATCTGTTCCCATTGTCAAGAACAAGAAATCTTAAAATGAAAATTGCTACTAAATGTAGCTAAAACGGTAAAAAGCTCGTGCACTTTGTCAAGTTGTGAACTGACTGTTGTGAAGAAAATAGAAGTAGACGTTTCCGAATTCCGAGGCTCCGGTCGCAGTGTTTCAGAGTAGCGCGCGCATTACATTATTGACACACCATATCTTTATGTTCCAGCGAATTGTTTACAAGTGGTGGTCTCGTAGCTCATTGATTGGATGCTATGTTTGTGATACGGCGGCTCGGATTCGATTCCCGTCGATGCTTTTTTATTTTCTTTTAAATTATGTTTGTTTCTTTTTTTAAATTTGTGTTAGTGTTGGTTATATATATGTATTAAAATATAAGTCCTACTCACTGAAAGAATAATCTGTCAAAAACTGTTGGGAATTTTGTATATTTAATCACAATTGACACATAATAAAAATCGCCACTTTTAAGCTCAATTCACAACTAAATAGGTACAGGGTTATCCAATGATGACTAGACTAGGCGATTTTTTGTCTTTCCCTGTACTTTTATAGAAAAAACTGAAATAGCCATCTTATGTAATTTTCTCCCACGAATTCGGATATGTTCAGCAAAAAACAATTGAACATCAAATAAAAGTGCTAGGGGTCACTTTTATATATTTTTTAAATTGAACACCCTGTATGTTACTACATTTTTGGACTCCCTAGAAAAATCTAAACACATTTTGTGTATAATATCCTTTACCTATCTTTAGCTGTTTACCAAATATTGACAGTTGAAAGTCGGGCATTTTGACACTTTGACAGGCTCTAAAATCTAAACCGCACGAGATCAAAGAAAACGGGTTGCACATTCCTATCTTGGGTTTTCATAAGCTATCCATTGATAGTAACTTTGAATTTAACCGGAGGTTTAAAAGTTCCGGTTAATTTTATCCGCAGGTTAAATTCTAAAATACTGTCATTCGATAGTTTATGAAAACTTAAGATAGGAATGTGCAAACCGTTTTCTTTGATCTTGTGCGGTTTAGATTTTAGAGCCTGTCAAAGTGTCAAAATACCCGACTTTCAACTGTCAATATTTGGTAAACAGCTAAAGATAGGTATAGGATATTATACACAAAATGTGTTTAGATTTTTCTAGAGAGTTTCATTTTAAAAAAATATCAAAGTGACCCCTAGCACTTTTATTAGAAGTTCAATTGTTTTTTGCTGAACATATCCGAATTCGCGGGAGAAAATTACATACGGCTATTTCAGTTTTTTTTTATAAAAGTACAGGGAAAGTCAAAAAATCGCCTTGCCTAGTCCTCGTTGGACAACCCTGTACACTTTGTAGAGCTAGGATTGTAGTGCAATGGCTAACAAGTTTTATTTTGGTATGCGCTACAACATATCATTATAGGGTTTTATACAGAGGGACAAAATACATTAAAATCTGCCATATTATTTGTGTTGTTGGAGTTTCGGATACGCTAAAATAATTGCTGTCATAAATGATCGAACTTCTTTAACTATGTGGTTTTATGAAAATGATGAAACTTTCTTAAGATAGTTCTAATATATCATGTTGATGTAGAGAGGATAAATGGTCATTTTCCAACATAGTTTTAAACAGCGTTAAATGAATTAGTAGTCTTGCTACAAATTATCATTTTCTCAATGTGCTTGCAAATAATACAATTCAATTCTTTATATAAATAAAATTCTTTACAGTCACTCAAGCACATAATATTTTGGAAATATTGTTAATGTTTCTGCATCAAGAAGAAGAATAATATATCATATGATATGAAAGTAATTAATTCAATTATGCTTTAGTTTATAATGTAATAACTGTTAATTGTTTAAGAAAATTAAACAGATGGTGTAGTAATGTGTTCAGCTTTTTTATACATTAAAATAGTTTTGGCCATAAAGCATTATGTCAACTTGAAATATATAAAGTTATATCATGTAAAACACGGTGTAATCTTTTATAACAATACACTAAATGTCTATTTTTAAGAATTTACATATAAACATCTTCATTCACGGGTGATAGATGTCAAGATTCTAGTGTCTCATGGTTTTAAGATATGACAGGCTATATTTTATCAGAATCTATAAATTTCTAACATTCCGCTTGGTTTTAATATATGACCTTCCCAGGATAATAAATCTAGAATAGAAAAATCTCCTGTATGGTCTGTCGCTATGCATATCAAATATGTTTTTATCATTTAAATGAAATTTAAGATATGCGACGCGTTGTTACAACTTTATTAATCCTGATATTAATCGTGTGAATTTGTCTTAATCGTAAAGAAAGAGAAATAACATATTGTTACTTTTCTCCGGTGAAATATTGTTCATTAGTATGATAAACGTACCGTAGTTATATTTATATATCTATTATATAAATATATATTTATATATTTATAAATTCTATAATCTATTTATATTTAAAACAAAATATAATTTTCGAAAGCGTCGGCATGTTTGGTTCCCATAGAGAAAATAACCAGTGGACGTACGAAATAGTCGACAAGAAAGAAAGAGCATGTAATGAAGCCGAACTTATCGCAATTAAAATAGGTTTGCAGAAAATGTTAGAAAAAAAAACAACGTGTAATCATATAACACGCTACTAAAGTGAAACGTCTGCCTGTAACGAACGTTACATTGAAGCGCGCTCACGGCTCAAGCTATTACCTCCTACAACTAGGCTAACTAGCTAATATTAAAATTAGCAGTGACGTCATCCTAAGAGGTCAATACTTTTTTGCCGTAAGCATTCAGAGGAGCCAAGAGGAGCCCAGTAAAAGTATTGATTATTTTATCGCGCCTACTTCCGTACTTAACGTTGATTGCCACGCTGGACGACTGGAATGCCAATTTCTATCTCGCCGTCTTCTATGTATTCTATATCCAGTGCTGCCAGATTGGGCGCTTTATCACAATTCGGGCTACTTCTCACTGTAGTTTGCCACAAATTATTTTTCAAAGAAACGTAAAATATTTGTCACGGATTACAATTAACAATATATTAAATACTTAATGTAAAAGTTTGCTTTGGTATATTATAGTATAGTTATATTAAATATAAGTAAATGTTTAAAATCCGAAAAGTATATATATAAAAACCGGAAAGTGAAGCATAACGGAATCAAAACCTTTAAGAAAATAAACGTTGCTAACCAATAACCTAATTATTTTCTATAAATATTTAGTTCCATTTAAAACCATAATTTCAAATGTCATTCAACAAATGCTGTAATAATTATAGTCCAACTAAATATACGTTAAATAGTTTACATCCCAACTAATGTATGAAACTAACTCTACCTACCCAGACGAGCCAATTCCTGATGGTCAGGACGAGGCAATTCTGTAAATTCGTACCAATATAAGGCCATGCGTTCAACAATTTTTTGCCATATATTTTTTACCATTGCGCAACCACCAATGCAAACGATTTAATATTTGGGCTGTCGTTAGCAGTTCGAGGATGACGAGACGATTCTTAAAAATCTGGCAACACTGCCTGTCAGTTGCCAGCGTTCTTTCGACGTTCGATCGGATTCTTAATTTGTCTTCGATTTTCTATTGATCTTTGGTCAATTTCTTATAATATTAGTACTTTAGTGTGTTTAAATTTATGTGAACAATGCCGTCCAGATGTTGTGCCCCAGGCTGTCGTGGAAACTACTCGAACAGACCTAAAGTTCATGTTTTTAGATTTCCAAAAAGTGATGTGTTGCAAAAAAAATGGCTTCAAGCTATCCCGCGTGACAATTTAGTGCCCAATAAAAACTAGAGCGTGTGAGTTACAGATTTCTGCAGGTAATATAATTTAGATTAATTCGCAACAGGATCCAAAGTCAGGTAAAATCATTAGAGTACATTTAAAATATCCTCGATTGAAGGAAAATGCCAACTATTTTTCCAAACTGCCCCAATTACTTTTGAAAAAATGTGTTTGTTCGTAAAAGTAAAGACGAAAAAAATAAGGAACTTGAGGAATTACAATTGTTGCAAGCAATACAGCAAAGTAAAGAGGAGTTTAATATCCATATAGAAAGGCTACATGTTTTCAAAATTTTGAGGAGTTTTTAAAACTATTTTCAAATTATATCATAAAGGAAGGGTGGTTTCCAGTAAGAGCTATAGATAAAGTAACCTTATTTAAGCTTGAGTATACTCCTGGTCCTATAATAACTTGGGCGATTGTAATAAATAATAATTTAAAATTAGAAACATTTTTATATGGTTAGTCTATTTCTGTTTCAATAACAAATTTAAAATCTCCATTTATAACCGGCAGTTTGGATGAAGTAGAATGTTTAATCGATGCAATTGATAATATGATATCAATTCCTCTTAATAATGACCTCCCCATTACTAGTGAAACTTCCGATAACGAGAGCGAGATGAATTCACATTAACCTGATTCTGACCAAGACGAGAAAATAAAAAAAACATACAAATTTGTAACGGATATTTTTTTAAACCTAAAAGGCTCCGATGAACTTACACAAAATCTAAAATTTATTTCAGAGAGTACCTCAAAAGAGAGATATCGGTATTCACCGAGCACTATTGTTTTATGTTCAATTTTGTTTACTATAAGCCCTCATTCCTATAAATATTTGCGTAATCATGCTCCTATTATTTTACCTCATCCTAACACAGAAAAATCTATTTGTAACAGATTTTTAACAGATCCCCATTTTGATGAAAGGCATTTTTTAAACCTATGCTCGTAACATTTTTTATAATTTGAGTGATAAAGATAAAAATGTTATATTACTTGTTGATGAAATTCATTATGACCCCTATTTAGATTACAAGGCAGGAAACACTGTAGGAACATCAGTAAATAACAGCAATACTTTAGCATCATCTGCAGTTGCATTTGTGATCACAAGTCCTTGCTCAAGCCTTAAAGAAGTAATTCATATATGTCCTGTAGCAAAATTTGACTCGGAAATCTAATATACTTTTATCAAGACCATAATAGAAAATTTGGAAGAAATTGGCTACATAGTATTTTGTACAGTTAGTGATATAATGAAATAAATAGGAAGGCAATGAGTAATTTTTCACCACGAAATGAACTCAGTATAGTTTTCCCCCATCCTATTGCCCGAGAAAGACCATTATTTTACCTTTTTGACACTGTTCATCTACTAAAATATATTTTTAACAACTGGCTAAATTCTAGACCTGAGCAAACATTTTTCTATACCGATTTTGAGACAGGCCAAAAAAATGTGCTTCGTTTTCAGTGGCCAAAAAACTTCATGAACTAGAACGAGACAAAATATTAAAACATGGGTATTCCCTTAGTCTAAAGGCTCTTTTTCCATCATCTATAGAAAGACAAAATGTTAAATTAGCTCTCAAAATATTTAATCCTTTTATTATAGAGGCTCTGAAGGGGTTCGTTAATAATTTGTCACATTCACAAGACGCAGCAGAGTTTATTAATATTATATGGACTTGGTGGAGACTAGTTAATGTTAAAACCCCTCTTAAGGAAAAACATTTACTAGATAAATTTCAATATCCCTTCACCAGAGAAATACTATCAGCCTCCAACGATGATCCGGAATTTAATTTTCTGCTAAAAATGCAAAATTGGCTAGATTCTTGGCATTCACCTAGTTTTCCAAATACACTGACTCGACAAACCAACACTGCATTAAGTCATACCATTCATGGGCTACTGGAGGTGACTGAATACTGTTTAACTGAGCTTAATATAAACGGACCCATTGGAAGGGCGTATTTGGAAAATATAGGCAATTAGCTGGTGGTCATTATCATATCTCTCTTCGCCAGCTATACGAGTCAGAAAAAAGGCTAAGAATTCAATCTTTATTATCATTAAAATCTAAACATTATGGAGATATTAATGTAAATATATTTTTTGAACTTCCTGAATATGAACCCCCGTCATTAGATAATTCAATAAATTCTGACTATGTTATCAATTTATTGCCCAAAATTACAATTACACAGTCTGATACAGAAGCTATAACATCTGAAATGCCAGTAATCACTTATTTAAGTGGATATTGCTGTCATATTGTTTTAAAAAAATTAAGTTGTGAATTTTGCAAAGAAAATTTAACTTTAAATGAGCCTTGTGTTGAAGAAGATTACAATTTAATTAATTCCTTAAGTCGTAGGGCTCTTTTATATCCTCGTGAACAAGTAGTGGACGTAGTTTCAACAGCCTATATTATATTCAAAAAACTGATCAATGAGTTCGAAGACACATTTTTAGATATTCAAATAAAGTCTTTTCTTTGTGAGCTGTTGTTAAACTATCTAAATCAAAACAGCCTTTTGACTCCTTTCGAAAATTGTAAAAATCCCCTAAAAATTGATGTTTTAAAAGTTTTTCTTAGCAGCATTTCAAATACACTTCTCAATAATTACTGTTCTAAACATAATCATAATCTTTTGGGTAAAAAGAATAAAAAGGAAACTGGAGAGTTTTAATAAATAAATATTAGACCCCAATAATATACCGAGTAATATACCCAATCTAACACATAAAAGTAAAATCTGAAACCATTCATGTTTTATCATAAATATTTGAATATTGCAAGGTTCTTGGGATGGAGAAAACACACTACCAAATTTGACATTACTATTACCTATTATGACACCTTTATATCTATAGTGATATTTTACCACGTATATATTAAATAGATTGGTGGTATCTAGTTACAGTTTATCAAAATAGATTCTATTTTTATTTGATAAAATGGATATTCAAAAGTTTTTGCTTTGAAATTTCGTTTTCCTTTAACAAAAATCGAATGAGGAGCGTCAAAGGGCTGAGTTCATGACTCGCAGCCTTGTTTTAACCGGAAGCCCTTAAATATTATTCATGTATGCAGAAAAAGGTAAGTACACTGCAATATATTTTTCGATTTTAAAAAAATAATTTTAAAATTGGTTTTGGGACCTTAGAGGCTCTTAAAATCCGTAATAAAAAATCCAGGGCCGTATTTAAAAAAACAAAGTTGATGATGGCAGCTCAGAGACGAAACGTCGGTTTTAAAATCCGATTACACCATCTTGTAGAACAGAAAAAGTAGCAATGAGATTGTGAAATTTATTTTGTTATATATATTCAAATAGAGTCATAAACAAATAAAAATGAAATCGCGAATATTCGGTTTCTTCTAAATATCTTCGGAAGTATTCGGAATTTTTTAACTTTTAAGGTGGCATTTCGATCAGCATCAAATTGCGCAACTTTGCCTCCATTTAACCGACCTCGTATCTCTTCTAGTTTCCGAGATCCCAATGATGAGGCTCGAATTTGGGACACCCTGTACATTATCAGAGTGAATAGAGTGTGGATAGATGACATATGTATATCTAAGAAGAATATGAAAAAAGAAAGGGATGAAGCTATAATTAAAAAATGCTTAATGCATGGGAAAGCACTTTGAAAGGTATATCCACGTATCGGGTATGCCCATGGGTTATGTAAAATAATCCAACCAAAAAGGGGGACAGTTGGCTACAGGACACGCCAACCTGAAGTCATACCTTGTGCAGTTTGAATTAGGACGAATGTAGCACCATAGATGCAAGTGTGGCATGAATGACTCAAAGAATAAGATACATGTGTTGCTGAATCGCAGAAGGGTGATCAAACAGGCTGGTTGATAGGAAGAACATCGTTCAAAGTAAAAACTATTTGACCCTCAAATTAGGAAATGAAGAGAATGAAAGAGTATTGGCGGATATGTCTTAAATATTATTGCAGAACATTTAATTAATGATGATGATTTGAATATTTACTACGGAAGACGGACTGAGAGTCTAAATAAGCAAGTAAGTAGATTGTTGTAGCAATAATTAAAGAAAAGTGAATAATGGGTAAATAAATAATAACGTTGGGTAAAGAGTTGCCTTGAATAAGAATGATTTTTCTATCAAACAAAAGACTTGCAAATAAGATTAGAGTATTTATTTACAGACAATAGGTAGACTAAATGTAAGTAATAAAAGTATTAAATAATTCGTATTAAGCCTTAGTGTAGCTAGTCATCTGAGGCCGTAAAAGACAAGTATAGCAACTTTTGTGAAATATAAGTATGTATACAATTGTTAAATTTATTGAAAAATTAAATAATAAATAACAGGGTCTTCTCTCTCCGATGAACCGGCGCGTCCCGTTTGGCAGGAGTGTTATAGTACGAAAAGTACGGTGAACTGGGACGTCACGTCGCCGTCGTTTGCGAAACGGAGATGGAATAGATTCCCTAGTGACTTTGCTAGAATATGGAAAAAACCGCGGGCCCAAACTCCAACGATAAGTGGACATCAACGAGCCATAATTCTCTTATACTGTACCATTACATTCATTAATTTTTATTATTTTTTCTTTTTTAACTGCATTAGGAAGGATTTCCAGTGAAAAAATTATGATCTTTTGTTCTTTATGCTAACCATATAGTAAACCGTTAGCATTTACATGTCTGTGAGTTCAATAATAATGTAAGTACCTAGTTAATATGGATTTGTATATAATTCGAATTTGAATGCCACATACTTTGATTTGGGTACATAACTTTCCTAAATAAGTGTCATGCAGTCCCAAGGTTCGCAATGTTTCTCTTCGGTCCTGCGCTTGCATGCATTATTGCTAACTATTCACACTTATTTTATGACCACCCATTCTGAAACAAAGTTCACCCACTCTGCAAACTTGGTCTCGAACCTATTGTCTTCGTAATAATGTTTGTTCTGGATCGCCAACGCATTGTCGGTTTGTTCTATAACAAAATTTATGATGCTATAATCATCTCACCAATCTATTTGATCACTTTAATTGCTCCAATAGCTATATCTCAATTAACTTTAGCAATTTTTAATACACGTTTTAGAATGATAAAAATATTTGTTATTGAGATAAAATATAGGATTAATTATAGGATCCCACTGAAATTGATCTTTTTATAGAAAAATTTAAAAGAATGCTTGGTCAAATTAACTTTAGCTTTCGTTACTTAAGTAATTTCATTCGTAACATTTCAACCCACCACACTGTTGTTCTCGGGATTAGTGTTACGACAAATCGTTTCAGGTTTATTTACTTCCAGATTAAACAGTCTTCGCTGTTAAATTCTAGCCAGCAGTTATCGAATAATACAATTTTCAAGTTGTCTGTATTTTCCCGAAAAACGTCAAAACAAAAAATTTTTTCCATAAATCAACTGCCAATGACAAGTGTAAAGCTACGTGTTCGGTCACTTTTTCAACCAACTTATGAGCACTTTTTGTGTCTACACCGAAGAAGGCTTTGACGATTACAGCTATAATATAATTTTTTCTAACACATCAACTGACGTCAAATTTGTCTTAAGTAGTTTTAAAATAAAATTTTAACATTTGACATATGTCATCTGAGGAAAATAATGACACCTGTCAGTTTCTTTCTCTTGCGTCGTATTGCGGCAGGCCCTTTAGGGGGCTTGCCGAAGTATTATTGAAAAAACGTAAAACTAATTGTACCATATCGGTTACCATAACTACATATTGTTATTTCGACTATCTTTGAACATATAGAGATAAAGTGAATGTATGATAATAATTTATTGAGCTATAAACCTGTGCTGAAAAAAAAAGTTGCTTGCCACGGAAATTAAACGATATACATGGTAATGCCATTTTTGTATAATATATGGATAAACCAATTATCAAAATGTAAAGACCAAATCGATAAATTTTAATGCAATTTAGCAAATACGGATTCCATGGTAAAATGGACGGAAGTGTGTAAGGGGATGTGACATCATAACCCATGCGCAGTGATTAGTGCGCAGCTACTTTAGCGCTCCCTTGTAAAACGTGTTCTTTCTAACGCCAGAATATGGGCAACCAATTCCAAATAAGGGGTTGGCTATATTCAGGAAGATGAAATATACTCATTACGAGGGCTGCTCAAATATTTGTGAAGCATACAAAATACCTAGGGCTTTAGAAAATTATCCAGTTAATCGCTATTGAAGCAATAGGTACATTAAATTATACAACCGATGTCGATATGGATATCTTTACACATCAGTGTCTCGAGTACTAGCAGACTGGCTCATTTTTTTAAAGACATAGTAATGGTGAGATGCATTGTTCACTACAATAGAAAACACAGAAATTGATAATTAATAATGCATCATAATGTTCATAAATGATTCTATTATTTTGACTACTGGACTAAACGTGTATTGTTATTTTTACGGGAATCAGTATATCGAAATATTGAAAATATTGAGTATTGAGTATTGATAATATTCATGGCGGGATGATGTCCAAACTTCCGAAGTAATATGACAAATATTTATAGACGGTGGCGAACAATGGATAGAGATGTAGTTATTGCCGATATTGTTTAGATCGATGATACATTTCAAAGCTAATTGAGCCTTTCCACAAAGTATATTACAAATAATGTGTTCGGTCATATATTGGGCATATTTCTTCGATAATGATGCGAGAGTGTTCATCATTGTTCTTCTTTTAAGAGATATTCTTTGCAATATTTTTTTTTCTGATCGGTTGGACACCTCGCTATTTCTTTAGCAACATTATTTGACTATACTTATGATAATAAGATGTATCATTTTTCTGTTAATCTTATGAAATTTATGAGAATACTTTTTTTATTTTTCGTTGTAATTTTACTAATCTTAAAGTAGCCATTTCCCACTGCCCTGCTTAGAGTTAATTTAATATTAGTTATTGAGTAATAGAAGAAATATTTGCATCTTTGAGCTTTTTTTCAATTTAAATGTGTTAAATACTTAAAATTTAAATTATGAATTTTGTACAATGAAAAGTTTCTGCGGTAGGATCCTTGTGAAATATCGTTGAATAATAATATTATGAATAATTAGTACACTGCATTTAGATGTTTCCAAATAATTTAATGAGATATTTTTCTCTACATATGTTTCGGCTTGATGAGGCCTTTATCAAGAGTAGTTGAATACTAAAATCTAAATTGTTATACCCTACTAAAACCCCTGACGGTATTTTGTTTTTATTCCACTGTCAATTATGCAGGTGTTTAAAGAGCAGGTCAGTTGGTCGTTCGTATTTAAAACGTCTGTTTTTTGTGACTTTTGGATTTCTAGGTATTCCAAATGGTTCAGCCTTTTGCTTTTTGTTTCAGTGTGTAAAAGTTTGACATTATTTGTATCTATCAAATGGTTCGTTTCTATACAATGTTTTGCTAAGCCAGAGTTTTAAATATTATGTAAAATCGATTTTTTGTGTTCTTTAATCCTAATATTTAAGTTTCGACCAGTTTATCCTACGTATACAGCTTCACAGTTCACACAATTTATTTTGTAAAAACCAGATTTAGATTGTTTGTCAATTTTGCCTTTATTGTTTATTTGTCGTCTCCCTAGATTATTCTTATTAACCTGAATTGTTTTACAGCCAAATTTATTTAATTTTTTTTGAAACTTTATCTGTAATTTCGGAATATAATTAATTATAATTAATTATATTCCGAAAATTACACATAAAGTTTCAAAAAAATTTAATAAATTTGGCTGTGAAACAATTCAGGTTAATAAGAATAATCTAGGTTTCATGTAATTTTGAATTCAGCAATGAAGAATTCGAAAAGACATGAAACAGATTGCAAAATATTTATTTATTTTTTTGGATGTGATCGAGAAAGTGTTCAATCAAACTAAAAGAACTTAGAAAATTACATGCCTATAACCATAAATTCAATTCGTTTTTCTAATGGTTTGAATATAACCACGCAAATTATATCTTAGCTTTTCTTTTACCTCTTAAAACAAATTCTCGAAAAATTAAAAAGAAGTCGCAGACAGTAATACAATAAAAATCATTTATAATCACTTTCTGTTTATAATGAAGCCAAAAACAAAACAAAAATCCCTAAAAAAGTGTGAAGTAAATATATGCAATTGAGCCTTCAAATTTGCATAAGAAAAGAAATTAATGATGCTGCCGGAGTACTCGGCAGATCATTTTATCGTTTAGAACCAGTTTGGCGGTAATACATGGTGCGTACTAATAAAGTACGAAATAACCTGCTGGGGCTTTTAAGTTCTTGCCGCCATAGCTAGGATATGTTTAGCTGGAACAAGTTTAATATTCAATGAGTTTCTTAGCGACAAATTTTACGTTTACTGTGAGGAACTGATAATTGTAAGTGTAGACACTACCTACTATCTTTAAGTGTATATTAGTGTCAGAATGAAATCTGAATATTTGCAACGAAATGTTATTGTATGATTTAAAATAATCGCCCTAAGACTCAAGTCTGAAAAAAAAATGGAACTATGTATGGGAATAGTTCTAGAGAGGAGGCAACAATAATTTTTCCATCAGATTTTCAAGACCCTTGTACAAACATATCTGATGTTCACGCCCGCCGCGCCGATGCGCAGACAAATAACCCACTAAAAACGCAAATTCTAGCTAGTATATTAATTAACTTTAATCTAAAGATATGTTGAACCCTTTAAAATAAGCATTTCGTTAAAAACCGGGAATATCTTTTATTGTCCACTCATTTATCGGTTCAGATTCGAAACCATATCCGGCTCAGATATGGATATATTGTTCCCTTTATATGGATATTAGCAGAAAGCAAATCTTCAAAGATTATTAACAATAATAAGATGGGGGGAGTACGAGGATAAATATTTTTTATTGCTTCTTCCATGCGTTTTCCGTTTCTTTTTTGTATAAGTACCATGGAACAAAATGAAAAAGGAGATCATAGAAGAAATTCAAAGCATTAGTTTTGCGGCAATTATTGATCAAAACAGCGCCAAATTCGATAAAGTCCGTGGCATGGTTCTAGAGCTACGACGACTGGGGAGGCAGAGGAGAAAATTCGCTATTGCGGCGTTGTCATTATTAACAATACTAATATATAAAAATTGCAATAAAATCGCCTTTCACTTTGAAATAATATGGAGAATAATATTCTTTAAATCCAATAATATTCTAACAATAACATAAAAATATAATGATAACATAATTAGCATTTTTTAGCATCAAATATTAACATTTTATCCATTTAATAAATCATATATCATTAAAAATCCATTTTATTTCCGAAATCCGTCAACACTCAGATCACTCAAAGATCAGTAATGTGGAACGTTTCGAACCGAGCCATACTTCCCGTATGTATTAAAATAGCGAAAATGACTTGGCGATTGGAATCCCACCAACAACGCGACGGCGACGATCGCGTTGCTCGGCAACGGCGACCGTCGCGTTGCTTGGCAACGTTTCTTTATTTGTATGCAAAACGTTCTTTCTTCGTTGAAGGTTGTATTCAGCGGCCGGCGTAGCAAAAGGTGCTAAATATGAATAAATATACGCAGGGAAAAACTCTTCATAGCCAAACAAGAGAGGTTATAGCCAATATATATAGGGTTTGCGATGAAGAGGGAACAAATAATTTTTGTAGGCTACCTCTAAAAAGAAAATTGGAGAGAGCAGCGCTTTACGCTGGGGTAAGTACGGAACCGTAGAAGGAACACCGTAAAATAGTTATTTGTGTATTTAGAGCGCAAAATAACGGATTGCCGCTTGAGAAGTATTCTTTCGAAAACGGCAATCTTACTTTGCGTTCGAAAAACACACAGAACTTTTTCTACAGCCGCATTTTTGAAAATTAAATGCACATTTTTCTCTATGCTTATTCTGAAATTTGCAAATATGTCAGTTTTGTCATATTATATCGGGCATATTTAGAACAGGAGTGCCAGCAACAAACTGTAAACACACGACTGTCATTTATTTATCTTCGGTTTCCATGACCATTCATAGCACACTCGACGGAAAAAGTGAGAATTTCCTTTTCCATGTTCGCTCTAGAGCGAAAATAAGGATCCACGGCATTCGTCGATTTTGCGATTTGATTTGAATTTAGTAATTAGTTATTTTGCGCGCGGCTTTAGAAAAAATATTTTTGTCTGGAAATTCCATGTTATAAATTAAAATTATTGTAATAACATTTTAAAGAAATTACTTGAAATAACCCTGACTTATTATACATATACTGTGTGACAAAAAAAACCGTCTCTAAATCAAAACATACCTAACTTTGAAAAATTATTGAAGTGAAAACTTCTTTAGGCGCGTTTTGCGTTTTTTCCTGGGTATTGAATTAAGTTGAGCTGTCACGTGTCACGCTCGGAGCCGTCACGCTCTGATATGTATGTAACGCTTTCATAATATTAATTATTTTGCGGGTGTTGAATGAGATTCAACCGTCACACGTTACGCTAGAAGCCGTCACGCCCGCATATGTATGTAACGCTTTCATAATATTATTGAAGTTTTCAGTCCTATCGTGTGGTCTTAAGCACACACACAAGTTCTTTCTTGAAGTGAAAACTTCTTTAGGCGCGTTTGCGTTTTTTTGTGGGTATTGAATTCAGTAAAGCCGTCACGAGTCACGCTCGGAGCCGTCACGCTAGGATATGTATGTCATGTTCCCGTATAGGTAGAGGGCCGAAATTTTCAGGGGATGCAGCCGGGGTAAATAAAAGATTCTGGTCGAAAACGGGACCTCGTAAAATCCCCCCTCCCCCCCTCCCGTTTGGCCAGGGGAGGGGGGAGAAGGAAAATTTAAATAATTAATTTCTGGAGAACGGGACGAGGTACGGGGTCGAAATTTTTGTGGTAGGTGCGCCCCATGGGGAGCCACCTTAGACCATACGGGTGGGGGGGGGGCTCTAATTTAAGGGGGGATTTTGGGGGAAAATCGTTTTTCGCCCGTATCTCTGCAACGAAGGCTCAGATCGAAATTCTGACAAACGATGACCACGCGTGTTGAAGTTTTCACTTCTATCGTGTGGTCTTAAGCACACACATTTTTTTTTTATTATTTGTTACGAAATGAGGCTTTACCATTTTCATTTTCATGTCGTCATTTAGGTTCGTGGGTGCCATTATTGTTTACTAAATTAATTCACATATTTTTAGTTCTTTTTTTTCAATCCGACATTTTTTAATAGATTAGGTGGTAAAAAAGCATTTTCCTACACACCTTACCACAGTAAAAATGCTTTATTGGCCATCCAAGCAGTGCCATATACTCAATTTTAAGAAATATCACGTTA